>APFE031118623.1:5476-49373 GCA_000404065.3 Pinus taeda | reverse complement strand
ATGTCTCTACTCGATCTCCTCTCATCTTCCCTTGTTGTGGCTGCTCCACAACCTCCTAAAGCTGCTGCACCAATCGTGGCTCCTCCACAACTGTTTGAGACTTCTTCTGGCTCTGCATGTTGAGAGGTAATATACCCTCCCTCTCAACCACCAAGTCTCCATCAGTTGCCTTGCTGCTCAAGGCTTTGCATGCATCTTGAACCTCAAGAGCATACAGGTTCTTGACCCGTGAACCAATCTGCTTCACCTGTCTAGTGATGATGTGTCTAAGGAAAACCTTTTCGTCTCTGAAGACTACATCATAGCCTTTGTCTTCCAGCGTCGCGATTGACACCAAGTTTCTCTTCAGTCCTGGTACATACTTGACATCGGTCAAGGTAAGGTGAGCTCCATGCTCCCTCTGAAAAATAACCGTGCCTACACCTGAGACACTATACTTCTCATCATTACCTATCCCTATGAGTATCTGGAGATCTTTCTCCTCCAAAGTATTGAACAAACTTTTGTCACCGGTCATGTGGAAAGAAGCTCCACTATCAAGAAACCAACCAATTCCCATCATGGATGAAACCATGCATGCAAAGAGTGTGAAATCCAACTCAAATTGTGAAGCAAGTGCCTCACCTTCAGATCCTTCCTTGGATCCCTTCTTGGACTTCTTCTTTGGGCAATTAGTAGCATAATGGCCCAACTCATGACAACGAAATCATCTCACCTTCGACTTGTCAACCTTCTTCCCATCGTTGGAAGAACTGGATTCGGAAAGAGAAACCTTACCCTTCCCCTTCTTCGCCTTACTCGCTAAGGAATAGTTCTCCTCATCATGCATAGATGAAGCACCGTCTCTGGTGCTCCGCCTAATCTCCTCCTGCACAAGATCTGACCATAGTCTTTCCCATCCTGGCAACTTCTCCCGACCATTGACAGAGTCCTGACAGGAATGCCAACTCTTCGGAAGACTAAGGAGAGCCAAGCTCACCAAGTCCTCATCATCGACAGTAACCCCCACACTTCCCAATTCATCTTGACACTGAGTGAACTTCGTGAGATACTGGGGCATACTGTCTCCATTCTCGCATTTGATGTTTCTGAGTTTATCTTTGAGTGCCAGCTTCCTCTGATCTCTCTTGCTTTGGAATAATTATGTTAATGATTTCCACATCAAATATGGAGTAGCCTTTCCATGGAGGCTAGACACAAGGTGATCCTTCACGCCCTCCAATAGAATCCTTCGACATTTTGCAATCTTCTTTTGCCAAGCATCAGCTTGAGTAGCATCAGTAGGCTTTGGGATATCTGTATCTATGAACTCCTTCAGCCTGTTATCATCCAATACTGCCTCCATCCTATCCTTCCATGCAATATAGTTTGAGCTGCCCTCAAGAGCATAATCCAATCGCAATCCATTGAAAGACATTGTTGTGTTGTCACCAACAAAACACTGCTGCAAATTCGAATTCCACCAGCAACCAACTCAACCGCTTCTGATCTAAAATTCGTGAGAACGAAGTATTTCTTGTACAGAGATCGACTGTATGGGCATTCACCGGATATCTCACCTTCCAAAAGAAGGATGAATCCAGAGGCTACCTGGCTCGATTACAGACTCTGCCTGAAGAAATAAAACGTAGTCACTTCCTGAATAATAGATCTGATGATCAATCCTCGCTTGATATCCTGTAAAAATCTCTTCTACAAATCAAGCATCTTTGATACCATGTAGAAATTTTGAATAATTTAACACATATTCAATGGAGATTATCCTGATCATGTACTATTGCGGAAAACATACACAATACATAAGCTCCTCTACGTTGATCATCATTATAGCAGCATCAATAACAATAAAACATCACGAGCATTCACACATTAACATAGTATGTATCCCGGGGAAAGCATCTCGCTAAAAACCCCAACTATCTGTATATTAATGATTGAGTCATGTAACATTACACAGCATAATACTTCTTACAAGTATCTCCACCTCTGTTACACACAATACAGCTCAGATCTGATCAATTCACTGGCTCAAATCTCCTTTCGTTTGCTTGCCTGCCTCCACTGCTTCAATACCTGCATGAGAATTGATTGATATTCCAGGCAAACCACGATTATTGGCTAAATCACGTGAGCACAAGCTACAATGTGGGCAAACTCCATTGGGCTACTCAATCGCCTTGATTTGTGCAAAGATCTGATGCACAACTATAGTCACAACTGATAGCAATCTGATTCTCAAACACCTGTCCCTGCTGAACTGAACATGCACTGACATGCAACTGAGTTAACTGATGTATTCATTAGTTGTATTATGAGTTAATAACTTGTGAATTAATAATAACTAATTCACCCAACTCATCTCTAGTATATTTTCCAGTTAGACTAAATACAACCAGTTTAACAAAGCTAAACTGAACACAACTCCATCAACTGCACCTCCAGTCCACTAAACTCAACTCATTGAGTTCTAACTGAAGTCCTGCATGCAAATATTAGTCATCCCATAGGTAACCACGTATTTCCTTCTAGGATCTGCATGTACCACATCCGTAGCTCATCCTGAAGTGCTCCAAGAGAATAAGAAAGTTTATAGTCTAAATATTATTATGAGCTAATAATATTTGACTGTTCTATATTTAGACTGAGCAGTCACTCCGCTGTGGTGTCACTCCGCTTTGGTCTAAAAATAGAAGTCCATCTATTTTTTCCAACTTGATCAATCATCCATAAACAACAACCTGCAATCCATAGACATGATCCATATGTCTAAAAATAGACATAGTCTAAAAATAGACTTGCGCCAAAAATAGCCTGTGGGCCCACTTAGTGAAGGCGACTCCTTTCCACTAAGATCCATCATCTTGTTGCATTCTCAACAAGCATTTCTTGTTGCACACTTTTCAACACCAAAGACAATTCCAATTGATATCAAAAGGCTCTCCTCCCGGAGCTTGAGAGTCAAGAGGTTGAATACTTGGGATAATCGGAAGGGTACCAATAACAACCAATACCTCAGAAGAGACGGGGGATTCAGAGTCTTCGTCGCTTGGTAAAGAGGATGGGATCAATGAGTCTGCCATGATGGCCTAACTCAAAATCCGAGAAAAAGAGATAATCGAGTAGGGTTGCAACTCTATGCAAACTAAGAACACGACCAAGATTAATAGGTAAAATGTGAGCGTAGACAAATAAATTTTATGACATAGAAATGAAACTTGACCTTTTCATGTTTAAAGAGTCGAGAAAAAGGGCAAAAGATGACTTTAGTCGCCTTTGAATGTTTAATGAGTATGAAAGGAAAAGTTCTTAGATGATCCTTTTACGTTTAAGGATTCGAAAAGGAATGAAAGTGACTACTCTGGAGTACTAGACAAAAGGTTTACTAGACAAATTGCAAAACTGCATATACACCTTGGTGATCAAATGAAAGAGAAATGACCAAGGACTTTCTGTATGAAAGTCAATCTTCCCGAATCCTGTGTTCAATGCGTTATGATTCGTAAGGCGACAGACTCAGCTTCCTATGGATAATAGGATGATAACCTAGTGGGGTCTCCCAATATATACACAATGGTATGGGGAGCACAAATCCATACTAGTAGCTATTGGATCGCAAAAGGAGGAATCACCCAACCTTAGTGAAAACAATAGTAACTAGGTTTAACGACACGGGAGCACGTCTCTAGCCTAGACCTCTATATAAGTGTGCATTAGGTTCCAATGTGTTTTTAAGTTCATTCAATAGATTTTAAGAGTTAATCTTGCATTAAGTTTTGGTTTGCAGGCCAACGATTTCAGGATGCAACTACAATGAGTAAAAAACCATTCCTTTCGATGAACAACTACCTAAATGAGGGTAAGGAGTTCATTTCCAAGTGAATGCAAACCACGACAAGTAAATGCAAGAATAGAGGTGCATGAAAGAAATCCAATCACTAGAAAACACAATGGATCAATGCGCTTATCCCATAACTACTAATGAAAGATTTGAAATTACTTCTAATTTCTCAATCATGCAAAATTCAGTAATGCAAATGTGCTTTTACTTTCGTATGCTGTATGAATGCAATATTTTAGATTTTTGGAATTTAATGAGAGACAAGCAAATGCAAGCTTGATTGATCCAAACAAATGTAATCTATGTTTGACAGTGTGGAAATCAAATCAATATGAGAAATTGGTTCAATAATCAAACACTATAGACCAATCAGAAAGAAGAAAGCAATAGAACAACATCAAACAAATCAATAAGATGGTTGTGGATGAATCTTAGACGGACGAGTAAGCCAAACAAATGACTTCTTGACAAAACCTTAAAAAGATTTAGGTCACACAGCCTGAAAACACAAGAATCAGATAAATGAAACCAAGGAGAAAGTGCCTTAACAAGATATAATCAAAACAAGTGTGATAAGAGACAAGAGACAGTAGGGGACAAGCAATATTGGTTGATCCAGGAGGTAATGTTGTGAAAAACAACCTTACAAGAATCCTCGCAGCGGTTGAACTAGCAACCTGAGATGAAAGCCAAATTGTCACAAGCATAAAGCTAGCAACTGAGTGACATCATCGCAAGTGTATACCTGTCTTTGGTGACAGTCAAATTTCAGGAATTGTCACAACTGTATGATGGGATATTCGCGATGTACGGATTGATCAAAGAGGACAGGCACAACTAGTCATAGTTGTTAAGAGCTAAATAGTGACAATCTCAATTAAGAGGCAAAACAAAGCAAAAAACACCTGAAAGACACTAGACTTATCTCTCAGATAGTGAGAGGGACTACCAGACTGACTCAAGTAACCCAAAACACTGATGGCTCAACCCCCAAACCAAGAGACAATATGTAATTCAATCAAAGACAATTCAAGAGAAAAACAAGAGACAACACACAAAGGACTCCACAGTAGAGTCGCCAACTTGTGATGCAGGTAATGTTCCCTCTATAGACAGAGGCAACCCCTCTAGCCCTAGAGTGGGTCTAGTCACAACAAGACAAAGAAACAACTAATTTCCTTAAGCAGTCATTGTTGAAAGAGCCTACCTCAAAACGGTGTTCGATGGAGTATTTGTTACACCACTTCAGATTTCGTTTCCTTCTCCTTGATGAGGGATTCACCTGAAACAACACAAGAGAACAACAGAACACATAATAGAGCACAACAATGAACTATTCACTTACAGAGTTAAGGAACCATAAGCTATCAAATATATTTTACACTTGACATAGGAAATCACCATTGATTGTATTAATATGATCAAAAGCAAAGCTTACAACCAAGCCTTGACGTCGCAAGCTTCCTTGAAAGGGTCTAGTCAGTATGTCTCTTCAAGCATTCACTCTCATAAGGGTCTCCCAAAAGGCTGACAACTCTCTCTCTCTCACTCAAAAGCACTAATATAAGGCTAAGGAAATCCACAACCAATTGCTAGACTATCAATAATTCACACTGCAAACTATCAATCTCACACCAAAACTAGCTAATTTGCTCAATACCCAAAAACTAGTTGATCATAGCAATGGGGAATGCTTTTATAAGAGGAGGAGCCTTCATAAATGAGGTAGAGGGAGCTTATCTCCAAGGGAGGTTTCTCAAAAGGTGGAACCACCATACTAGAGGAGGAAAGGTGAACTTCCTTGACCCAATAACTAGTTCCAGAACCACCCAGAAGCATTATGTTTGAACTAATTCACCAAATATGGGTCATCACGAGTCAAACACTAGGACGTAGAGACGACGTCGTGGGGAAATAGTGTATTCAAAGCTATCGTCGCAAGAAAGATATTGATGTCTTGCAACGAGCCCTAAAATTTGACCGTCGAAGAGAACAGATGTACCCCTACGATAATGTCGCGACGTTCTAATTTATTCCAGGTTACCGTCGCAGGTAAAATGAGGTTGCCTTGCAACGATCTTTGAACATGGGTAAAAAGTGTCAATATTTAGGATTAAAGAGAATTGTTAATCTTCTTGAATGATTTGGAATGTGTGCACGCATTTGTTGATGTATGACATAGAACAGATGCCATTTAGGGACCGACTCTATCTGGGACCAGGGGATGCAGGGTCAGTGACAAAATACTGTGTAACACTACTCCACAGAAGACATCAATTCATAAAGAAACAATAGTAGAAGGAAGAAATCCAATGGAGGACAAGGGAAAGATAAATATTTATGAAAGTCTAGAGGGAGAAAAAAGCTACAAGATGAAATCAAATCCTATTTTCATGAAAGAAACTTTAGCAGTAGAAGAAAATAGTAAGCAGAGGATACAAAGAGCAAAGTGGAGGATAAGAGAAAATCATAGGTTGTAGGAAGAAAAATTGAAGTTGCAGGAGGCAAAACAAAAACTGAAGGAAGAGTAAGAGTTGAGGAGGAGAGGACAAGAAGAGAAGTAGAAGAAGGAAGAAAAGTAAAGGCAAGGTGCAATGACAAAAGAAACATCATCGATACAGGTTGAAGAGCAGGAAAAGAACCAACCAACAATTAAGGAGCAAGGTGAAAAAATGCATGATCAAGGGCCTGCTCGACAGATTGAGCACTTGATTGAAGTGACAAATATGGAGATGGAATAGGAGCCACATAATGAAGATGTTGATCTGATTTTGAGCACACCACAGGTCACCTTTAAGTATCCACCATCTCCAGTAGTAGAGCCAGCCTTGAGGGAGGAAAGGGATGTTGTTCCTATTGATGTTGATATGGTAATGGATGTGTACAATATTTCCTTTTATGATTTCAAAAGAATATTGTACAAGCATGGAGAAATAATTTTCCGGATGATCACACATCACCTGCATTCATTAGAGAAAGGGTGATAGTTTCAGACACCAAGAAGAATCCAAATGCCATTTCTGAAGCCAACTTGACCTTTGCAGGTGCAACAAGATCAAACATTTAGTATTTGATGGTTGGGAATGAGAAATTGACACAAAGCTTGTAGGTTTTTAGTAAAGAGTATGAAAAACTCTGCACAATAGCACAAAAAGTAATTTTCGCACAAGTCTACTTGGAGGAGATGACAACAACGATACTTGATGAAATATCAACACTTAGAGAAACCATGTGAAACCTTTATGAGGAGTTTGTGACCATACATAAAGTAGTTGTCAATTTTAATGGCCTACAATAGTAGAGAAAATATTTTGTTAAAACTATCAAGAACATACAAGTTTCCATTACATATGTGCAAGAATGGACAATGTGATATCAAGCGACACGACTTGACTTAGTGAAGAAAATGAAGCCAAGGGTAGAGCTAGTGAGAGTGAGAGTTTGTATGTTGATTTAGAACAAAAAGTATATTGCCTCTTTTATTGGTAGCATTCAAGCGTCATATGTAAAGTTATTTAGTAGTTTGGATGTCTTGGTGAAAAGACACAAGATCCCATAAGTTGGTTTTCTCACCAAAGACAAACACAGGCTAGGGCAGGAGATCGAAGAGTACCTGGAGAAGCTATTAAATATTTCTACCAAAGAATATTTGGAGATGAAGAAATAGGACATGCAAAACTACATCGGTGGTCCTGTCCAAATTAGAACAATGTTGCTCATGCTTCAGGATGAACTTGAAATTGGTTCCAAGAAATTGTACCTAAAATCCATCGAGGCTAGAATTCACTTCCAACCAGACACCATCACGCAGTTTGGGGATATCATCACACAATACCGAGATTGGCACCAATATGTTACCGAGAAGAATCAAGTGGAAGTTTCTAAGCTAGATTTTTACCAAAATCAAGCATAATAGTATTTTGTCTTGTTAAGATGTCAAGTTGTCTCTACCTTATTTTGTCTTAAATGGCACAAGCGTAAAATGTAATATAATTTGTAACTATTTTGTAAATTGAAATTCCAAGTTTCAATATTGGAATGTGAAGATCAATGATGTAATGTAATGAGTCATTCGAAAGAAGTTGAAGGGTCATAAAGGTAGTCCAAAGATCACAAAGGGGAGTCGAAGGGTCATCCAAACCCTTGTTATAAATAGAACCTCATACGTCATGTAAAGGGATTTTGGGAGCCAAGATTTTGGCTAGGCTTCGGCTTAGAAGGAGCTTGGGAGTTATAGGGCATGGGATCCCCCAAGGCATGTTTTGGGGCTTAAAGCCCAAGCTTTGACTAAGTCCATTGTAAAGACTCCACGATTTTTGGGTGCGGAGTGCGAAGTCATAATAGAGTCATTGGGTTGTCTGCCCTTGCTTTTGTATTGTAATGTCAGTTTGAAAGATCTAATCGTGGTCCGCGAACCATGGGATTGTATAACTAGAGCGAGATTCTAAGTGTAGAGAACATCATGGATCAATGAATCTAAGGAATCAATGAAGCATTGAGTCGAAGTGTAAGTCTTGTCATTGGGTCGTAGAGTAGGAGGAGAATCTTCAGTTGAGTGTGCAGAGGCTTAGTAGTCCACAGCTGAGTGCATAGGTCAGGAGGAGTCATGTTTTTGTGTGTCATTTTCTATTTTATGCTTTGAATTTTATGGGGTATAAGTTTATTGTTATTTTTCTACGTGAACTTATATGAATGTGCTAAACAAGTAAATATAATATAAGGCATCTGTATACGCGAAGATAACTAATTTTTATAAGAAGATAAGTAAGACCTACAATGGAACTTGGTGGAATAACACAAAATGTTGCCCTAGCAACACAAAAACCCCACAGCCCCTGGTTAGGGTTGCGTGAAGTCATGTGTAACAAGGGTGCGAATGCCTCGCAGGGCAGGAAAGCGTATGAAGTGACCTCTGTGAAGGTTCTAATGGTTAGACTAAATTGACCCCTCAAACATCTCAAGGGTGAAGAAACCTGGTTCCAGCATCCCCCCATACTACTTCGGGTGAGACCTTAGTCTGTGCTTTGCAGACTGTTGCCGAAAGGGCAAGTAGTATAGGGATTTGTTTGCCTAATTAACTCTGAACCTGGGTCAGGCCCCAACAAGCCAACAAATGGTTCCATTGCTGGGACCGAAATCTGCATAGAGATGTCTGATGTCGTATCACTGGAATCCAACTAAGAAATAAATTGAAGTTTGGTTGGATAGGAAGATTCAAGAGTTCGCGGCGCAGGAGAACAGGAATTCGCGACTATCAAAGGAAAAGTGGTTAGACTACTACCTGTATACAGAAATCCATGAAATTTTCTTCACATCTTTCCCTACTGAGTTGTATGAGTGGATCGCGAAGCTAGTAGATAGCCAAGGAAGGTGGAAACTTGATAATCCTATTGTATGGACTCTAGAACTAGTACACAGATTGGACACATCGAAGGATAAGATCACGTGTGTTGTTGATCACTAGCTCGATCGAATTATAGGAGGATTCATTATTGAGCTCGCGGTAGATACTTCAGTTAGCTATAGTGAAGCCAAATGACACTTTCTCAAAGGACCATGAGGTAAGTACATTAAGTCTCTGAACACTTGGATTAAAATGCTACTACGCGAAAACCAGATTATGTGAATACATTGATGTTCAGGCTATGCGAAGTGGAAGAATTTACAGAAACGAAGAAAGTCTGGAACCATAAACTAGCCCCTTGATTTCATCTCCGCAAAGGGGCGAGGAATAGCTCACGAAGGTCTCAAAAATAAGTGAAATCAATTTGATAAGGCAGAGGATTCTGCACATACCACCCCCACCCAGACCACCACGAGTGTCACCGCCTTCACCCCCATCTTCACCAATACCACCTCCACCACCACGACGAGTTGATATGGCAAGCACGTTAAAGTTTCTGGTATTCAGGGGAATAGGAAATGAAGATTCAGACCAGTTTTGGTTCGTGATAAGGGTTATATGGGAAGCACAGGGAGTTACAGATGATAATATAAAGAAAGCAATGCTAGTTAGCGCTCTGCAAGATCGCACGTTGACCTGGTATATTAAGTATCCTAATGACAATTCGAATGTGAGGGTTGTGGATATCCAAATTACGCAGAATAAAGAATTTAGCAAGCCAAAGTCAGAGGCACAGTCGATCATTGGGTTCAAGGAGATCACAATGCTGCTAGGCGAGACTCCTTGAGAGTTGGATCAGAGAATGAAGTGCATAATTCGTTAAACTAATATGATTTTGACAGATGGACAACACCGCGAATGGTTTGGAGCATTGCTAACACTGCATTTAAGGAACACGCTGTCACAACAAAGGTTAAAAACTCAGGTAGAGGCCTTGGAGATTGCGATGAGGCTGCACGAGAACATGATACAGGATCCTAACCTAGGAATTCAAGAGATCCAAATGCAGTTGAAAAACATGTGCCTCGAGATGCAGAGTCTGAAACAGGACAGGATAGCTCGCCTAGAGGTGTGCGAGGAATTATGGCGCGTAAAGTGTAAGGGTCAGGGACATGAGAAGGACCACTTCCTGGTGTTCACGAATTACGTCATGGGAGGGGGGTCAATGCTATTAAGGCGAGATCCACAAGAAGGACCTAGCGCGACATTTTCATTGTTGTGCATGATTTGTCAAATAGGAGGAAAGCATATTACCGACAACTATCTTCTATTGTAGATGTACACACAAAATTCACAACAACTATTTTGTAATTTCTGTAGATCACTAGGACATGATGAGCGCACCTATAGAAGCTATGTGTTGATGATGGATAGGACTCCCACTTATAGAGTTTAGATTGAAATGCGACCCCTTGACCAAAACGAAGGAATGGCGCAAACTAGATTTGAAGGGTGTGGGTGAGGTTGAGGTGGAGGAGGACTTAAAAGAGGTCGTGGACAGCTGATATGTTACAATTACAGAGGGCTAGGACATTATGTCTATGATTGTACAAATCCAACGCAACCATCATGTCTATATTGTACATTGTTTGACCATGAGATGGAGGATTTTCCCACACTGATAGCTAGGTTGCACGACAAGGGAGCGCCTCAACCTCCCACGACTCAGAACCTGTAAATGATGAGGTCTGAGCCATGCGAGGAAGACCCTAACGTGAAAATTGTGCTCTGAAGTGGAATTATGATAGGGGATGATAAAGGCAAGTAGCCTGAAGATAATACTTGGGTTTGCAAGGCTCCGATGAAAGAACCAAAGTTTGGTTTGGAGTACGCTAAGGAAACCTTCATGGAAGCCAAGAAGAGTTTTGTTGATGCTTGAACTTCAGGAAGTAAAGATAGACAAAAGCCAGAAATGAACCCATTGATGTTCATGACGTTCTTGGAAACATGAATGAAGCTACTGCAGGAAAATAATGCGGTAAAAGGATTGCAGGAACTCATTAATAGATATGATGGGACTGCACCAAAATAACCGTGCATAGTCCGGAATATTGGAAAGCACACGAGGAAGATGGGAAGAGAAATGAGGTTGACCACGTAGATTGGGGAATTTGAGATGGACTAAGTGATCTAGACCTAGGATCGAATGTGAACGTTCTGCCAAAGCAGACATGGGAGCACATGGGAAGGCCTACACTGTAATGGTCTCCTATCTAGCTACGAATGGAGAACCAACAAAAGATAATACCTATGGGGAGATTGCAGGGAATCATAGTGGATATTGAAGGAGCAAGCACACTAGCAGACTTCAAAGTGATAGAGATTGTGGATGACAATAATCTGTACCTTGCGCTATTAGGAATAGATTAGGCCACTAACATGAACGGGGCGATAAACCTAACAAAGCATAAGATGATCTTTGAGAAAAAAATCTCTGCGTGTAGTCATCCATTTGGACCCTGCAGAAGGATCACGCTACATGGAGCTAGTGCACGACTATGAAAGTGGATGACTTAGATTGCATCTACAAGATAATTGTGCAAGAGCAAGACTGGGTAAATCTCGCCGTGAATGGATGAATCTCATGGGAGCGCGAAAGCTTCTATACATCAGATTCTGACAAGGAGATAGACAATGGTAGAACCAGTTACACAAGGTAACCGTGTTGAACTGTAACATGATGATGAGATTGTTGTGTTGTGTAGAAATAAACGTGAGGGATCTGCCTACTTATGATGGGTTAAGTGAGGTAGATGTTTTCCTAAATAGATTTGAAAGGGAGGTGCCTGAACAAAAAAATTTCAAGGCTTTGAAATGGGTACTACGCGTTATGCCCATGAGGTGGTGGGGTATGCACCAAGGAAGCTTTGAGGACTGGTGCGAATGTAGGAGAATGATGTGTATGTGTTTCGGGAAGCCTCAGGCGTGATCAATAGACAAGAAGGCTAGACAGAATGGTTCACATGCGCACCTGTCCAGATGGGTACAAGCCCATGTTAAAAAACCTAGGCAGATGCACATGGACTTCGCATTTGGAAACACAGTCAATATGCATGGTTGGGCAAGGCAATTGCATGACGAGTCCCTCCAGTTGGGATGATGGAGTGTGAAAAGAACAACTACACAAAAGGATATCCATCCAGAAGCCTTTAGCGGAGTGTGCAAATCATCGAACATGATATATAATGCACAACGGAGGGATTGGGACCTGCATGTACTAGCAGTTCTATCAGATTATAGGACAATGTGCAAGAAACTGACGAGACATATGCCTCCGAGGCTGGAGTATGGAGCAAACATTGTCGTCTCAATAGATTATAATATTCCTAGTCCGCGCATAGCAGTGCCAATAGATATGATGGCTCACTAAGCTTTAGAAGGAGGGATAGCTTAGTTGAACAAAGAAGAAAATTTGGGACTTGAAGAAGAAATCCAACAAGGTGATCTTAAGCTCCAAGAACTCATGAAAGAAAAGGTGCGATTAAGGGAGAAAAGCACTCTGGTGGAAGCAGGAGTTGAAAAGCTTGAGGAAGAAATAAAGATGATTTTCTTGATAAGAGAATTAGGGTGATAAAACAAGGTGCGCATGATTACATTGACAAATTTTGGGACTACCATCGGGATTTGATCAAATTGATGCCTTGGATTGGACCATGTATTACTAAAGGGATCACCCATACTAACGCAACATATATGGTGAAGTGTGCAACGCAAACAGTGAAACCAAAAGGCAAATTTATTCCAAGAAATGTGATGGATGACTGGTTGGAACCTTATACAAGTGGCACGACCACCTGATTAGCTGTGGGAAGTACAGTCTTAGCACTCCAAGTAGATGAAAGGAGGCACAGGACTATAAACTACTCTGTGGGGAGTTTTGCGATGTTGGGGTTGTGCGCAGGAGAAAATTGTCACAAGGTCTACGACTGCACAAGGGGGGATGTGTTTCACGCGGGTTGGTTGGAAAGTGACCATTGTAGTCACTATTCATGATGTTATGCTTGACTTGAGACCAAATGGAGCAGGCGATAGGCATTTAAGACGCGATTATGGGCAAGATTTGGGAAAATCTGCCGCCAAGGGAGCATTAGTGAATCGAATTTGGGGGGAATGGTCGAATTCAAATTCAAAAGGCACTATAAATTACAAAGGGCTACCCCACAAACAACACTTGGTCATTTGTGAATTGCGCTGTCATATGCCCCACGTATTCTGAGTGGAGACCTATTTTCCTAGTGGAGAGTGTTAGTTGACCACTTGAGTGAACGGTTAAGAGATTTCTAGGCAAGCGAGATGGCGGCATCCAAAGAAGCTAGGGAAATTACAAAGAGACCATTGAATAAGCGACACATGCCTTGACCATAGAAGATACCCCTGAAGGCATCGAGATTATTGTGGAAATCCCTAAATTTCCACGCTACCAAGACCAAAGAAAGATAAAAAACCAATGATTCTGGTGCATGTGTCCCCACGAAACCCGCTACACCAGATTAATGTTGGAGTAAAAAGGGAAAGCAATTAACCTAGAAACCGATGAGGAGGAAGAAGACATTGATGATCTCATAATTGAAGAAGAGGAGGACAAGGGCATGGAGGAAGAAACTGAGGTTGCGCAACCCTCCCACAAAGTTTACTGCATATGTCCCCCCATGGAAGGGGAGGGAAAAAGTGCCCAAGGACCTCGACGAGAACAAGAGCTCTCTACAGACTCCGCTCCTCCCAAACGATATCATTTTTGAGGGTACGCACTTGGGATGGGTGCCAAACTTGAATTTTGAAGATTGAGATCTCACTAACCATGAGAAATTCCCTCACGTAGAGACCACACCGCGCATGAAGCCGAAGCGGAACACCACGGTAGGAGTTATAGAATTGGAGCTGCGCAACTGATTACGTGGAGTTGAAAAGGCAGGATTATTAAACCTGCTCTCAGTGCTGCATTACCACCATGCCCTAATGATGATATTCGTCATCAGGTAACTGCTCTGCTTGGTGCATGGTGGGTGTTTGTGGCTAGAGGAGCCCATCCCCATCATGGACCACTTGATCTATCACATAACCCAGCTCCCGTGTAAAGGAGAGGACCCTAGAGACATTTCAGAGGGAAAGAGCAGTGATTTGGCCATCGCGGAGGCCATGGAAAAGAAATACAAGTTGGAGAAGAAGAAAAGGGGTTACGCCATATCCAAAATCAACAACAAAGTAATCAAAGTTGTGACCTGAATACTAGCAAGTAAACTCATGAGGAAGTGTCGCGCGAATGAGGTACCTGCACCGGTGGTGGCACTTGCTGTACAATGCGCAGAAGGGGTCTAGTTTAACTAGTTCAAATTCTTTTGCAAAGAGTTCCTCGAGAATTTCTGAGAGGCATAGGAGCAAGGAAAAATGTTCCACCATGCATGGCTTCTGCTGTCCATAGTGCTCCTAGCAAGGGAATTGTTGGAGGATAGCCTGTTCCCTGCAATTGCAAGAGATATCACGGAGGCCGCGAAGTACACTTCACTGTGGGCCACAAAAGATGTGAACTAGATCCGTGACAGTAAGATATTCTGGGTATTCATGGAGATGAACATCAGAATGGGGATTAACCACAAGCCACGATTATCACCCACTATCTACAATAGCCTGCAGAGTTTCGTAGAGTTTAAATTGAAATTTCATCACATCTATCTCAGGACACGCAAGGACCTGACCAAGAAGTGGAGCGAGCTACCCTTCATAGCCATAGGTGATGTAAATTTTGATGTACTGGAGACATGGTGATCGGAATGGTGTGCCGTAGACATCACCCTAGTGGAAAGTCTACTGCGCAGAACAAGGAGGAGGAGGCCAAACTGCGCATGGCATAATTGGCAGAAAACATAAGGCAAGAAGCAGTGGCAGCAAAAGCACAGGAGGTGCAGGATTCTGCGCAAACAGTAGTAGAATAGAAAACGACCGCAATAGCAGCAGCACAGGAGGAAACAGAGAAGGCACGCGAGGGCTAGAAGTTGCCTTTACTTGGGCAGGAGAAAGAAATGGAAACAGAGGAAGGGGAGGGCGGTGCGGACCCACAAACAACGTCAACACAATTGAAGCGCTAGTGCTTTAGTGAGCAAATGCGGTCACACAAGAAGGTGAAAGCATTCAAGCTATTGATCGATCCAATCACCCTTATTGAGGGTGATCTGCATGATATAGGAGAGACGGTGCATGACATCACCACAGAGGCCCTCCACAACTTTGCGGTGGAGAATCAGATTGTGTTAGGGGCCCTTCTAGCACAAATTCAGGAGTTGCAGGCGTGTGCTCCTTGAGTTGGTACTCACTCAACCAACCTCACAATCAGGACAACCGCAGTCGAGGAAATGTTGTGCACTCGTATAAAAAAAACAGTAGTGCTACCAGAAGGGGCATTGGTTACAGAAAATGAGCCTGGCTGGTATACAGTTAGCACACAGAAGGGGATAGGGATCAACATGGCTGTGATCCCGCGGGAGACACTCTATGTTCTGCAGGATGGGGTTACTGCAGAACTACGGGCTAGGGAGAGCCATGCATTGTAGGTGCTGAGTGAGTAGAAGATAAACATGGAACAGCTGAGCTTGCAACGCAATGAGGTCATGTCTCAGAACTAACAGATGGTTCAGGTACTTGAAGAAGCCTACTAGAAGGTCCCTGAGCTGGCCATCCCAGCAGAAGCACCAACAAAGGAGCACATCTAGACATTAGTAGTAGGGGTAGACGAGGTGCGAGAAGAAATGGCCAAGGTTCAGCTGGAGTTGAAACTTCAGATAGCAAAGCTGCAGTTGAAGCTGCAACCATCCACTCCTCCAGAAGTAAGGGAACAACATGCCAACACTATTACATTGGGGATGAAGAGATCAGCAACGCAGTAAGGGACTACACCAGAATGTTGGAAGAATAATTCGAGGTCCTCACCAATCTGCAGGAGCACGCGAACATCCAAAGCTTAGAGACAGAGGCATGTGAGCTCTAGTAGTAGTATGACAATGTCAAAGGGACCATGCATACAGTGGCCTTCACTCAGAGGCTCTCACGAATGCAACAGACCAAAGCTCTTGAAGAGCAAGTAGACATAGCACGACACAGAGAAGTAGTTTTGAAGGCATGCATTCAACCTTGGATCGACAAGGTGTTCATCATCACAACAACAATTGAAGGCAAGATCATGCAGATGAAGGGGACACACGAACAGATCCATGGAAGCAGTTCCAACACCACGGTCCTAGAACAATGAGTATATGAGATTCAGCAGGTAGCTATTTAGTGCACTGTCAACCTTGCATCTATTCAAGCAGAGTTGGAGGGTCTCTGCACAAAGATTTTCCGCACTGACAGAGTAACTCAAGGGTAAGTCACGATGTTTGTGTTGGGGGCTTGTTGGGTGTTGGATCCCCCCAAGGCATGTTTTGGGGCTTAAAGTCCAAGTTTTGACTAAGTCCATTGTAAAGACTCCGCGATTTGTGGGTGCGGAGCGCAAAGTCATAAGAGAGTCATAGGGTTGTTCACCCTTGTTTTTGTAATGTAATGTCGGTTTGAAAAATCTATCGTGGTTCGTGGACCATGGGATTGTATAAATAGAGTGAGGCTCTAAGTCTAGAAAACATCATGGATCAATGAATCTAAGGAATCAATGAAGCATTGAGTCAAAGTGTAAGTTGTGTCTTTGGGTCATAGAGTAGGAGGAGGCTCTGCAGCTGAGTGCACAAAGGCCTAGTAGTCCACAGCTGAGTGCGTTGAACCCTGCAACTCAGTGCACAGGGTAGGAGGAGTCTATAACCGATTGAAGCATTAATAAAGAGAAGTTTTACCATATTTCTTTGTATCATTTTTTTTTTATGCTTTGAAGTGTATTGGGTATAAGTTTACTATTATTTTCCTACGCGAACTTATATGAATGTGCTAAACAAGTAAATATAATATAAGGCATCTGTGTACACAAAGATAAATAATTGTTATAAGAAGATAAGCAATACCCGCGACGAAACTTGGGGGAATAGTACAAAACACTACCCTAGCAGTGCAGAAACCCCATAGCCCCTGGTTAGGGTTGCTCGAAGTCAAGTATAACAAGGCGGTGAAGGCCTCACAGGTCAAGAAAGTACGCGAAGTGACGTATGTGAAGGCACTCATGGTTGGACTAAATCGACCCATCAAACATCTCAAGGGTGCAGAAACCTAGTTCCAACATTACCCCATACTGTTTCGGGTGAGACCTCAGTCTGTGCTCCATGGACTATTGCCAAAAGGTCCAATACGATAGGGATTTTTTTGGCTAATTAACTCTGAACCAGGGCCAATCCCCAACAAGCCAACAAGAGTTTTGTTAGATCCTTGGCTTCTCCATAGTGTAGAGCGAGTATACTTCTTTGGAGGAGCAAGTGTTCTTGACTTTAATGTTCCACTATTGGGGCTAGTGGTTCTTCAATGGTGTATGTATGAATGGAACTTTCACTTATAATAAAACTCAGAGATGACACACTTTCATGCATATGTTGTAAATAGAGTATAACTATTCTTGTTGTATTTTCAATATATGTTATTTGACTTATGATAATGCCTATGAACTATTTTGATTTCATTTGTATGAATATTTTTGAATGCATGTTGTTATATTAATTAGTCACCTTAACTTGTGGGCTATTCTGCATCTTAGCTTGTGATATCATTGCGATCATGTGTTCCTTTAAAGTTGTGTACTATTACAAGCTTCTAAGGGGCACACTTTTGTTTCCCTTCATGCGTTGGAACGTTCATGCATCACACTTTAATTTCCACATGGTCACACACTTTCTCTCACCAAAGTTACTGTACTTCACTCTCTGTGTTTTCACAGTCAAGGCATAAAATTACCAGCCACTGCTAGGAATCCTACTCCAAATGGTCTGAGGTCTAGTTAGGATGTTTTATTGGGGAGATCCCATAATGGTTGGTTGTTCCAACACCATCAAAATGTATGGTGCTAGAAGGAGGGCCTGATGACACGTTGAGCCCTTGAAATTTGTTTTGAATTTCTGCATTCATTTAATGAATTCTTCCCAAATCATGACCCAGAGATGTTTTTCTAGACACACAAATTTGAAAGTGGTAGTGAGAATTGTTGATGACTTGTCAAATTTGAAATTCAATGGCAAGGGCGAAACAACCTTATTTGAGCACACCACACATTTTCTTGATTTCTGCACAAAGCACAATAACCACTGTGAGGATGTTGGTTGTAGGTTGTTCATTCTCACATTCGAAGGGAACGTATGAGAATGGTGTAACACATTACCTAATGACTCCATTCACTCTTTTGAACACCTTGTCATAGAGCTATTTCATGCATTTGATATGTATGATTGTAAAACTTTGTGCGAGAAAAATTTAATTTGACGAAAAATCACTTCATGAATATGTTTAGGATTTTCACGATCATTTTATTCATTTATGCTTTGAATTACTAGAAGATGATGTTGATTGGTATTTCTTGGTAGATAGGTTCCTATATCTTGTTGACATTTTAGAAAATCCACACGAGCTTGAATATTTCAAACTTTTCCCAACATACCACAGTATTAGAGCTTCTAAATCTGTGATAGATGAGGTTGTTGTTCCAAGTGACCCTCCGTCCCCTTCTCATGAAACAAATCTAGTTCCATAGGTTGAGGTGGAAGAAATTGAAAATTCATCTGTTGAATTACCACCATCTTTTCCCGCCTCATATATTCATAATTTCAGCACATGTTTGGACTGTGAGACTAATGGTTGTGATGAATTGTTATCTCCTCGTCCTCCATCCTTTGGTCCATCTAATATTTCAGAATGTGATGTGTTGTGTTCACCTATTTTGAATCTCTCTTTTGATGTTCATGAGGATCCAATTCTGGATGGAGTTGGTGTTGAACAACCAACCCATGATATCATTTTTGATGAGTATGTGTGGGAGTCTAAATTTGAACAAGAATCTACGATGAAGGATCACCCCCTTCCTTTTGCACCTCTTCCACATTATCCTGGCATTTTCCATGATTCTCTCACTCTTGTTGAATCTTGTGAAAATTCAGTTTCTGTTGATGTTGCTAATTTCAATCATTCTCAGAACACATAGAATGCCAATTTTTCATATGAATGCAGTGACGACAAATATTTTCTGCCTGATCCTCCCAATCTCTCATCTTATATTTCTAGAAATATAGAAGGTAAAATTTCTCTTTCTCCATCATCCCCTCTTTACGATTTGTTAGATCATTAGGATGCCTCTGTTTGTAACCTTGACCTTTCTGATCATGGCTATTGTGATATTTTCATTCAATCATTTGATCACGATTCTGATATTTCCACTATCAATCTTTATATCCACCGGTCTTCGACGATCCACCTTTTGGTGAATTGGAACTTCCCCAAGCTGTCCAAGCACTTCAGCCCGAGCTGATGGCTATGTCAAGTTCTTGTAGTGTTGAGGCCAGTCCAATTCTTGATCACAAATGCATTGAATCTTTCTAGGCTCCTCATCACTCTATTGCACACATTGAAAATCAATATGTTTTATGATTTTCACATCCTCCATATGTATCACACGATTCTATCACTTAGTCATTGGAGGACTCATATGTGTCAAGAACAATTGCAAAATGATTTTTTTTTCTTTCTTTAAGTTCACCCTTTTTTGTAGTTTGAAATTTTGTGCTTGCATGTCTTCAAGTCTCAGTGTGTCTACACACCACCATGCACCCGTAAAATTCTTCCCATGCCTGTTTCTTTCTTTCTTTTATATGCGTTCTTTAAAACTTTGAATGTTTTGGTTTTTATTGCCTTATATTTTTTGTTTGTTGTTATGCTTGTATATATTTCTTGACATGCATTCCCTTGTGTACGTAGGCCAGCCAATGTCCCAATGGCTGCATTGGAAGTATTATTTCACGTGAGTCTGGCCTATTCACTATTAGATTAGGAGTAGGAGTAGTTGTTTTCTTTTCTTATTTGTTTCTTTAATTTGTGTTCATTTACTTTCCACTTTGTACTTTTCTTCTTTTATTTAGTTATAGGATAGCTTTCGCATGGGACTCTGTTTGGCTTCTTAGACAAGCAAGGTGAAGTCCAAGAGGAATTTGTACTACTATCAACGCTTGGTTTTTTGTATATTCCCTCTCTTTACATGAATATTGCATTTATTTTAGTTGATGAAACTCTCATGGAAAATACATTCATTTCAGAGAAAGTCATAGTGAAGTCATGATGTTTTCACTTTTAACTAGAGCCACTTACTCAAATTTGTCTTCTATTTTTTGCTTAATCCTTATAACTAGGTCAAGGAGAATAAGGAGGGGAGGAAAACCTTAACAAGTAGGTTAGAGGTGTATATTGATATCCTTCTCTGAAGGGGTAACCTCTTATGCTCTCAATAAGTCTGGATCCCTCTTCTGCCCCCATGAAATAAATAAGTTCCTATGCACAATTCTTTAAACAAATAAAAATGAAAAAAATAAAAAATAAATAAAAGGTGAAAGAAGAGAAAGGCTTCCTGTGTAGAGAGGTGAAGCAAGCAACTCTACCAGGGTACTTTCCAAGCTTGCTGGAAGTAGATCAATGCTTGTGTTCCTGAAGTGGCTCTATTGGGGTATTTTCGAGGCCTGCTGGTAGTGGAACAACACCAAAGATGAAAACTAATACTCTGAAATTTTCTTTTACTTGTGCTTCTATATACTCCTCATCCCCAATCAAAACAAATCAATCTAGCTAGCTTGGTATGTTTGTTTTTGGTGAAGAGAATGGTAGGGACTATATATTTAAATTAAGTTGAGTGGAGAAGTTGTGACAATCAATGAACTAAAAAATAATTCTGGAAGAGTTAGACCTGTTTTGCATGAGACAAGATCCATACAGACAACTAAAGTTCTACCAATGTGTTGCCAGTGTTGAAATGACTACAACCACCCTCTAAATTTTTTCCTATGCTTCGATTTTGGAGTCTTCCTTCCTATCCATAGGAGCCTATATTACACTGATTCAGGTATACATGCTTTAATTGATACTTATCTTTTTCATTTGTGATTGTGTTTTCTTGTTTCCACACTTAATTGATCTTTCCAACTCACAAGTTGATCTCCTAACTTGGTCTTAAAACATTCATGGGCTTGCCTCTAGAAACCATGCAATCCTTGAGGGAAAGCAACCTTGATGATGGGAATTGTGCAGTTTAGACAAAAGTTCATGGTTTAGCTCAGAAATTGTGTAGTCATGGAAGGCAGCCCAACACTAAGACTAGAAACTATGCAATCTCTCATTGAGCTCTGAAACTGTGCAGTGCACTAACCCAGAAAGTTTCCTAGTTCCCCAGAATTGCGTAATCTTTGTCGTCAACATGCATGGAAAGTTTTCTTGAAAAGGAAAAAAAGAAAAAAGAATCCCTAAATAATAGGGATATCTTATTATTATCCCAAAGGAGACACTTTTGTTATTTTTAGAAACTTCTATCGTGTCACCTTTTCCTTGATTTTAGGCATGCACGTCATAAACCTTAATTCGCTAAAATCTATTTAAATGACTCCTATAGAGCTCATTTTCACATTCAATCTTGGAGCTATAGAATTCCCAAGGAGATAAAGGAAATTTCGGTATGGTCGTTGTCACTTTTTCGGGTGAGCTTCACTTTTGTCGTATTTTGCCACTTTTTTTATCACTTTTTTTCGTTTCTCTTGTGTGAGTGTTGTTTTACTTAGTTCTCTTCATAGTTGATGAAATTTTCAACCTGTTTTAACTTGTAGAAGTTTTTTTCTGTGTTTTTATTTTCCTTTCACAAGTGTTGGATTGGTTTTCCTATTTTTGCACTGATGGTTGTCATTGCAGTGACTTTCCTCACATACTTGATTTTCCTTCTATTTTGATTAGTTTATGCACTTGATCTACATTGATCTACTAATACTTAGTGATTTTTTCAGTCAATATCACATCATTATTCACTTCTGCTCATTTTTCACACTTCCATTGGGAAGATCTCCACTTTCCTTGGCCAGATCTTGCCTTTCTCAGGTGGACACTGCAAAATACTGAGGCTCAAGCCACAGGATTGACCTCTGGAATTACACAGTGTGGAGTACAGGATGGCCCAATTGTGCATTGTATAATTCCAGGGATCAGACTGTCACCATGGCCAGTAAGACTACACAATGCACAGTCTCTCCCAGTCTTTGCCTAGGTTGGGACTGTGCATTGTGTAGTCTTAAGCCTCAGGATTAATCCTTGGCTACTAGGACTGCACAATGTGTAGTTGCCACACTCAGCCAATCCTTGTTGATAAAAATTGTGCAATACTTCTCTCCAATTACTTGGGTTGTTGCTTAATCATGCTTTGAAGGTAGATTTGCTAAAGCTAATGTTTTCTTTCCATGAGTGGCCTATTTGTCCCACAGGTACCACACTTGTGAAGAAATTTTCTCCAGTAGTCACTATTACCATGGCACCAAAGAGAGTTTCTTCAAAAGAGACCACTGAAAAGTAGTATCGGGGAAGTAGTTGAGAAAACATTAGCAGACTTGCTAGTGTATGTAGACACAAAACTATTTATATAAAATGGGTCAACGCTAACATGGTAGTAAGTTAATGAATCTTTTTTAGCAACGAGCCTTGAGGCAGATCTAGAGGACTGATAGGTTTATCTCAGTATTTAGTAGTCAAGACTACACAAGGTTGCATGCAGATATCCAAACTTCCCATGTATAGATGCCATCAACTGAATTGTTTCACACATTGATGAGAAGACCATGACATTGAGCAGTTCCAACGAACATAATCTTCATACCCTTCAAGAAGAATATTATTAGCACATGTATCACATTCCTGAGCCAATGAAACTCATGGAATCATTTTTCAATGCCACCAAAAGCTATGTGAATACACTAGACATTATCAAACATTGGGTGACAGGGCCATCAAAGTTTTGATAGACACCCACCCATTTATATAAAACAAAGTCCCTTAGGAATGCCTATTAACTCTTGGCTATCTTAGCCTCCAGGATCCATAGTTAGCAGAGCACGAAGTCCTTTTTGGAAGGGTGGGAAGTAATATTGAACCATGTTGTGAATGAGGGGAATCCATTCAACTGGTCAGATATGTTGGCCCGATAGTTGAGAGTTCATGTAGCATAGGCACAAATTCCTCTCAACAGTGAGAACACAAGGTTTTATATGTTTGCATATTTACTGAATTTGTGCACATAATCAATTTCTTGGCATGAACTGGACATGGACACCATGAGAAATTGTCATGCAAATTTACTGTAGTCTGCTTTCATATTGCAGTCATTGAGGGTTAATGGAACAACTGACTGACCATTTCATCATCCCTCTTTGCAAGCTCATCTTTGAAGAATATCCACCTTGCATGTCACAAGAAGCAATGGAGGCAATAAAAGAGATCATATATTGGTATACCTCATAGGGTGGCACCTTCCTTAGAGTGTTCAGCGAAGAGAAGCCATTGCATGTTTTACCAAGATATGCTACCGATAAGCTTGTCATGCAAGAAGTAGTCATATCAACTCGCCACAAGGTTGTTAGTAGCTTTGCACAGGAAGAAGAAATCACCATGGTCCACTCTTGCTTTGCAAATTGGATAATACGACTTTAATATGTATGGTCCCTATGGTATTTGCAGAGACCATTGTGCTAGAATTTACTTTCATTGGATTAGCAGGGCCTTTCATTGGCTAGAGGAGGATCCATGGAGGAACTACTAGAATGCCTCCAGACTCCATGAGTCAGTCAGTTTATTAGGGACTTCATAGGCTACTCCATAGATGGAAGCAAGTCTGGAAGAAACATCACTAGAAGGAAACAATCTCATGTAGGAAGAGAGGAAGAGAAAGATTGTCGAGAGTATAGAAGGAAAACAAATTTGTAAGATGAAAGCAAATCCTATTGTCATGAAAGAATATTTAGCAGCAAAAGAAAAGAGGAAGCAGAGGATATAGACAGAAGAGTAGAGAAAAAGAGAAAATACGAGGTTGTAGGAAGAACTGAAGTTGCAGGATGCAAAACAAAAACTGAAGGAAGAACATGAGTTGAGGAGGAGAGAACAAGAAGATAAGCAGAAGCAGGAATAAGAACAAAGGCAAGGTGCAATGAAAAAATAAACAACGTCGATACAGGTTGAAGAGAAGGAACAAAACTAGCTAGCAACTTAGGAGGACTGTGAAAATATGCATGATTAAGAGATTTCTTAGCATATTGAGCACTTGATTGAAATGACAGATATGGAGATGGAATAGGAGCCGAAAAATGAAGATGTTGATCTAATGTTGAGCGCACCGCAAGCCACTGTTCAATATCCACCACCTCCAGTGTTGGTATTATGACACAGGTTTGGCCCTATGACATAGGTGTTCTCCTTGATGGCAACTCACTCAGATGACAGATCATAGTTCAGGCTCTCAGAATGAAGGAAAAAGAGATATACGCAGGTTCCACATAACAAATATGCATATACACGCGGGATCGCCGACCCAAAGGCGCGTATGCATATGCACACACTTTCACACAAGGAAAAGCATGTACATGTGGGAAAAATTGGTTTTGGTCCATGGTATTTGGTCCCTGGTATTTTGACCCATGATATTGATTCAAGATATCTTGATCAAAGTGTTGACCCCAGGTATTTGGTACAAGGTATTGCTTCTAAGTTGTTTTGGACCATGGTATTGAGTAAGGCCTAAGACTATAAAAGGAGGAGGGGATCATTAGGCAAACACACTGAAGTATTGAATATCTTATGAACAAGAAGATCTAGAACACTGGTCATTAGGTTATGGTGCATTGTTGAGTTTGAATCAAGGAGGAACCTGAGTGCTTGAAGAAGGATAAGTTCTATTGATGGGTCAAGATATTAAAGCTTGAAGAGAAGTATCTTTATGTGGTTTTGATATTTTATCTGAATAATTGGCACATGCCGTAATCTATAAATTTGATGATCTGGGTATAACTGATTTCTGAATAGTTGTAAAGGTTAAATAATCTTTTACAGATCTGTACATAGGTTTAGTATAGCAAAAGCGCGTATACACGCTGGTTCGGCAATTCAAAATAGTGTATACACAAGTTTGCCTTCATATAATAGTGTATGCATGTAGGTTAGGCACATTGAAGTAGCATACATCTCATATAATATGTTTTAGCTACTTCTGTTTATTGTTGCAGTATTCTGGGTTCTGGTTGGGTTCTAGTACTGTTACTGTATTCTAGTTACAACATTCAGAGAAGTGATTGTTTGATTCAGTTTTGGTTAAGTGCAAGGGAGATTGATTGATGCAGATATATTTTGATGCTATTAATGGATCCAGTCTGAAAATTTATGAAACGTGGTCCCTGGAAGAAAAGAGAAGGTTGTAGCCTTCTATAGGTCAGCACCTACGTACTAGTACATTAGCTAGTACAAGAGCTAAGGGGGTTGTAGCTCCCTTCTAGGAGAAGCTAGAGAATGAGAGAAGGTTGTAGTCTTCTGCAGGTAGAAGCTTGCGTACTAGTATAAGACTACACCAGTATAGAAATACTATAAAAAGAAGTTTCTTATTTAAAGAAGATAGAGACAAATTGCAGTAGGTGGTTTTCACCCACATTAGGTTTCCACCTTATATCTTGTGTTCTTATGTGTGATTGTCTGCTCTGTTTTTACTATACCTGTTACTGCCTATATGGTTCTAATACACAGATTAAGGATGACTAAATAATAAGTTTGCAAGGTATACAATGGTTGCTCTAAACACAATTGTGTATATACACAAGTTGCATTAACAGAAGTAGCGTATATAAATCTATTTATGGAAATGAAATATTGTTAAGTTGCTAATACTGATTCGCCCCCCCCTCTCAGTATTATTTCAAATAATTGGTATCAAAGCAAGTCCTTCAAAAGAAGCTTGATTGCTTGAAGGAATATCTATCATCATGAGCAACTTTGAAAGAGAGGCATCCATCAGGCCACCAATCTTTGATGGAAGCAACTTCGTCTATTGGAAGGTAAGAACTACACCCTATCTTCAATCTCTTGGAATAGAAGTTTGGGATGTCGTAGAAGGAGGATACACATTTCCATCAGCAACTCCTATAGATACGACTGGTAAAAAGTAGTATGAAACAAATGCAAAAGCTGTCAATACTCTATTGGGGAGTCTGTGACAATCAGAATTCGTCAAGGTTATGCAACTCAAAACCACCAAAGAAATATGGGACAAGATCATTCTAAGCGATGAAGGAGACGATCAGGTAAAACGTGCAAAACTATAATTTCTCAGAATTCAATATGAAACTCTCAGAATGCATAATGATGAAAGTGTAGCTAATTATTTCTTACATATAGATGAGATTGTTAATCGCATGAAAAACTTAGGTGAAGAGATAAAAGAAGTTACTTTAGCTGAAAAGGTTCTAAGATCCTTGTCTTCTAAGTTTGAATCAAAAGTTTCTGCCATAGAAGAGAAGAAGGATCTTCAAAGTATTACTATGTCATAACTGCATGGAATCCTAACTGGTTATGAAATGAGAAAAGGGGGTCCATTAGATTGAGATAAGCCACATTCAAAGCTTTAGTAAGAGGAGAACTCAATGAGTCTGGACATACGTCACAAGGAGAGGAAGAATCAAACTTTGTCAAAAACCTTCAACGGGGTTCTAGAAGATTTAGAGGTAAACTACCTTTCAAATGTTTTGCCTGTGGAAGAGTAGGTCATTATGCTACCAAATGTCCTCACAAAGATAAGCTTGATAAAGGTAAGGAATTAGCAAAATGGAATAGAAAACAAAGTGTAAATAAGAAGAGCTACTATACGCATGAATATAGTGATGGTTTATCAAATAGTGATGAAGATGAAAATAGTAATGATTATAGACTTCTGATGGATTTTGAAGATGATGAATTTTTGGATACTCTAGATGAAGATGGTCTCTATGAAGAATTTTCTAAACTTAAAATCTATTTAGAAGAAAAGAGTATGATTATAGATACTCTGACATTCCAACTTGCTGAAAGGGAAAAACACAATGAATAGTTAGAATGTGAAATTGTGGGTCTAAGAAAAGAAATTGAGAAAACAAAAGCTCTCAATATTAGGTTTGCTAAAAGATCAAAAACTTTAGATGAAATCATCAAAGTGCAGCGTTCTCCTCTGATAGAGATAGGTCTTGGATATATTGAAGAACCATCTCAAGCACAAAATCCATCAACCTCCAAAAGCTATCTTGATGAAGCAAGGAGAAATTAACAAATTAACAATCGTCAGCAGAGGCTTAAAGTAGATCACCATGTAAATTGAGTTCAATCTACTTTAAGGATGAACAAAAGCTATAACCAACCACAGGTAAATCATTCTCAATTTGCTTCAAGAATGAATGTCAATAGAAACTACAATCATCAGGTTAGTAGATTCGATAATCGCTAGAATTTCTTTAATGGCAAATGTTTTTCTTGTCATAACCTTGGACACAAAGCTGCTTAATGTGTTGCTTACAAGACCATCATGACTAGAGAAGCACGAAATCAAAGGAATGTAATTGGGATCATGAAAAGGACCTACAATAACTTCTCTACTCTTGAAAATGAAATAGAATGCACTATCTGTAGCAACTTTGGTCATGAAGACTCTGAATGCAGGAGTAAATTTCGGCAAACATCTCAGAAGGAGCAAGATTCATTGGGTCCCAAAACATGGAAAAAGAAAGAACCGCAAATCAAAAGATGTGGTATAGCCTTATATGCAGAAGGACAACAAAATCAATGGTACATTGACAGTGGATGCTTAAAACACATAATAGGTGATAAAGAAAAACTTTAGTCATATAGTGCCTTAGAAAAGGAAAGGAAGGTCTCACTTGGAAATGATACCCCTACAGTCATAAAAGGTAAAGGCTACATTCTCTTAAAAGAAAAGTTTAAAGCTAGGAATGTTATGTATGTTGATGGTTTAAAGCATAATCTATTGAGTGTGAGTCAAATGTTTGATCAAGGAAATGAGGTAGTATTTCAAGCAAATGGATGTGTTGTTCGTGAGCTTGATACAGGAGAAATAGTGATCAAAGGCATAAGAAATTCGAATAATTTATACATACTCAAGGGAGGACAACAACAGTGCTATCTTAGAAAAAATGATGAACACCAGATATGGCATAGAAGATTGAGGCATCTAAGCTTCCCTCGGATAAGGAAAGCATGCAAATTCTAGGTTGTTCGCAATCTTCTTGACATCAGAATTCCAGAAAGTACAATATGCAAATCATGTCAATTTGGTAAGCAAACCAGAGAACAATTTCTTGAGAAGGAAGGATCAGCTAGTAAGCCTCTTGAACTTGTCCACACTGATTTATGTGGTCCATCAAGGAAAAGGTCACCTCATGGAGAAGAATACTTTATATTGTTCATAGATGACTTTTCCAGAATGTGTTGGATAGGACTTCTAAATCATAACGATGAAGCATTTGAAAAGTTCAAAGCCTTCAAAGCTTTGGTTGAAAATGAATCATATCGCAAAATCAAATGCCTCAGGTCTAATCGAGGAGGGGAATTTACGTCGAATGAATTCTTCGACTTCTGTTAAGAACATGGAATAAGAAGGGAATTCTCTACCGCAAGGACTCCTCAGCAAAATGGAGTGGTAGAAATGATGAACATAACTGTTCAAAAAATGGCTTGTGCTATGCTAGATGAGTCTAGAACTCCTGCAACCTTCTGGGGATAAGTTGCATTTGTTGCCTTCACTATTCTCACGAAACAAATGTCCAGGTAAACAACACTCAAAATCCTCATGAGCTTTGGTATGGTAAGACTCCTACTGTAAAATACTTCAAATTTTTTGGAAGTAAATGTTACATCAAAAGGACTAATGAAAAACTTGGCAAGTTTGAACCTAGAGCAGATGAAGGCATTCTCCTTGGTTACTCTTCCGGAAGTAAAGGATACAAGTTGTTAGAGTCAGTCTGGTCAGTCCTCCATCAGAGATCAAAAATATTTATGCATCTCATTTTTAGGAGTCCCGCTCCATTCACTCAGCTGCATTCCACTAGGGGCATGCCATAATTTGACGAAAAAGGTCATGCTAGTCATTTCCCCTCATGTCTGGCTCCTGTTGGCTTAGGTCTTTTGTCAAGGATCACCAAAGTTCATGACAGTCAAGGTCTGGTCCTTTAATGGAAAAAAGTTGTTTTCGATCATTAGGTCTAAGGATTAATCAATTTGGTCTTTAAACATATCCAATAAAGCCATGCAAGCCAGAGTGAGACCCTTACAAAGTTATGATTCAAAGAGTTTCATCGTCATGGTGATAGACTTCGACTGTTCTTCAAAAGATTGTTTTGAAGAAAAGTCAAACAGTGTCATTGGTGATAAAATTTTCGAAAAAGTCGTCAGTTGATTTCTTCAGATGCAGTCATGATTTCCGTGGCCAAATGTCCTGTCATGCAATCCCTGCAAAGAGTGCCAAAAATTTCATCATTTGAGCTAAAATTTCAAAGGGAAAAGTGAAAATCAATGTTGCTTTAAGTCAGTGAAAAAGTGTCAAAACACAACATTAGCAAAATGGGTTTTTGAAGAGGAAAAAATTAAACCCATGACTTCAAAGCCTTTATATACAAGTTTCCACCAAAATCAAAGTCATTGTGCAAATCAGGCACATAGGGAAACATTGCAAAGTGTTTGGGAGTGCATAGTGCGTGTTTGGAGTGAATTTGGAGGCAGTTTTCAGGGCGTGGCGCATACACAAAGGGGCGTGGAGCACACAGAGCCACCCCATAGTTCAAGTTTTTAATAGGTATGGTGCACACCCAGGGCACGGCGCACTGGGTTTGGCGCATGACGCACACCCACAAAGGGCCGACATCGTGCCAAATCACCTCAAATTGCTTGTGAAACCCATCAAATTGACAGGTAGGCTCTATGACATGGCTTGCTCATCAAATTTTATGAATGATATGGTGGGTTATAGCTATGTTTAAATGCAACAAAACTCATAAAACCAACCACAAGAAAACACCAAATGCCATTGTTGCTAGGGTTGCATAATTGTGGTATTGAGGCTAAGGTTCCATTCTCACCCCTCATTTTTCCCTTTCTTGCCATTTTTCCCTATCCTCCCTTTCTTATCTTTCCTATTATCCCTACCCTAAAACACTACCAAACCTTGTCCCCTATCCCTACACTCTTTGGTCAACATAACACCCCAAAACCATACCTTATCAAAACCCCAAAACCCTACCCTATCAAATGCCCAAACCCCCTACATATTCCTAAACAAACTTCTCCCCATAACCCCTATTCCCATCATATTACTCCCTTCCTAATACTCCCTTTTTTCATTGTTCCCCTTGGTGGCAGATATCACAAAAGCACCCAGCTTCACACCATCATCAAAGGGCAGCCTAAGTACAGTACACACAACAGTCATAGCATCAGAGCATTCATCAGAGTATGAGATGGAGACACAAAGTGACTCATCCTCGGAAGAATAGGCTCCCAAGAGACATCACAAGAGTGGCAAACATGTTAGGGATGAGACAACTACCCTCACTGAATTGCAGGCTTGCCCTCTTGCCATGTCATGCTTCCAGCACCTATCATGTTTTGAATTTTGTCAAAGGGTGGCTAGTGTTAGAGATCATCATGAGTTGGCCCATCTTTTTGTGCTTCACCTACATGGAGGTCAGTCTATCATGGTTGGGGTCACCTTCACATTGACACCCGAAACTATCTCAGTGGCAACAGGCATACCAAATGTTGGAGAATAGTGGCACAAGAAAAATAAGGTGGATAGGCAACACTATGAGCCTTACATTAAGGCCAGATTCTTGAGGCAGCTCACAAGACTCTTTCCATTTAGATATTTGAAAGATGAGTATGCTCCACTCATGAAATTGATCATGAAATACTTCAGCTGTGAGGGGAGGTTCTCTCGTCTATATGCCTATCACATCAAGTTGCTCACGTACTTTACCAGGGTATGGATGATGAACCTCAAATTTTTCATTTGCAGGAACATAGAGAGGATGAACATCTTCATGCAGCATAAGACCCCTTAGCAGCAACTTAACAACGTTTATCACTTTGCTCTTATCTTGATTTTGGTGGATCATCAGTTGGGATTGCAGGGCATTGCTTGGGAGGACTTCATCTCCCATGACCTCTTCAGCACTTCACAGGTACTATCAGAGGCAGAGCATGAGATAGGTGGTCCTTCTCATCAGTATGAGTGCCATGAGACCACTACTATGCTAGTATTCGTTACATATCAGAGAGGCAGTAGGCACTTGTTTGCAGCAGCAAAGCAAGTGTTATCTCCACTCGGGGTGGAAGGGGCCTCACTTCTGGCATCGAAGACACAGGTACATGACAAGGGCAAGAGGCCCACGCATGACGAGGGGCCATTGGGTGAACAGGAGGCCAACTTCGTCCTCATTCAGGATGATGATGCAGATGTGGAGAGTGCCTGACTTAGGATGACCATTCAGGAGTAGAATATGGAAATCCAAGACTTTTCACTCAATGTGGAGAGGGCCAAATGGATCATCAGGTATTTGGAGTAGAGGAACAAGCAGCTTGAGGACCAACATGAGATCATGGAGCTGCAAAGCATCCGTGAGAATCGACAAGCTGCTCAACAAGGAGGATCGAGCTCACCACCTTGGAGCAAGAGATTAACAATGACTATGAGTCCTGCATAGAGTGGATCAACATCCACCTTGAGAGACTACTGGAGAAGGCCGACAGAGACAAAATGATACTAAGGAGGATGGTTTATCATTACAGGGCACGGAACACGAGTGCGAAGACTTGGATAAGGAGCTTGGAGGCAAAATTAAGCAAAGCAACCAAGAGACTAAAGAGGCAAAAAGAGTAAGATTGGCTTTGAATCTTGGCTGAAGCCTCTGTGGCCTAGCATAGTGCCTCTTAGAGAACCTCCAGCCCAAATTTCAAGAAATTTGGGGCAATTTTGGTCACATGGTAACTTTTTGGTCACAACAAAGGGTTTTTCTCCCTGTGCGTCGTGCCACTCGCGCGACGCTTAGGATTAGGAGCTCTAAATTGGAAACGGATTGAATTTTTGGATTCAGCATGCAAAATCACGACTACTGGTGCTTGGACAAGAAATTTGGGCATGATTTGAGTCTCCAAGAGGCCAAAAACGCCCAAAAAATGGCCTCTCTGCCCCTATTTTGACACACAGGAAGCAGTCTTGGGAGAATGAAGATTTGGAGGGGCAAATGAGCACCAAATTCAAAAATTCCACTTGGGTTGTAATGTAGACAAGCCAGGCTTTCCAAAAAGCACACTTGGGCACATTTTTGACTCCTAAAGGTGCCTCAAAACAACCTCCAAAGTGGCGTGGTGCATATAGAATTTGGTGCGGTGCATATAGAGAAAAAGGCCAAATTCACCTCTGTTTCACGAAATTTCGATTCACGACTTTCTCCAAGTGGGCCCACTCATCTACAATTCACTTTTTTGGCACATAAGGCAAAGTTTAAAGCATTTTCACTCCAGATTGGCTTCTATCCAAGTGGAAAAAGAAGGCAAACAGTCACCCAAGCCATTTGTCATGTTTGTAACGCTGTACCTGTAGCTAATGGTTGGATTTCCACCTCCATTTTGTAATGATTTGAGAAAATCCCCAACTTTTGGTTGTTATATTTCCTCATGGCATATTCTATATATTGTATGCAAACCATTTGCAAAGGGTTGGTGGATTGTAATTTTTGGGAGCCTTTGGGAGAGAAACTCAGTTCTTCATTGTATATTTTGACAGAGGATTAATGAAAGGCAGAAACTCTGTTTCATGAGATTCATGTGGTTGTGAGTGTAGAAAATGTGTCTCTTTATGTTTCATATGTATTTTGTTATGTTTCATAGTTCATTTCATCTTCATTTCCAGTGAAATTTTCTAAGTAAGATAAGGTATAATTCATATTTATTGCTCTGCCTATGGGAAAGTTTCATGTATGTGTTCTTCTTCTATTGAAAAGGATTCATGTGCTTATTCCCTTTTCACCCTCCTAAACAATATTTCCATTCCGCATTACTTCAAATTTAATTGCTAGACTTTCTGCATGTCTTGCCTTACGAAGTAATCTGTGCCTTTGTGTTAAATTCTCTGCTCATTGCTGTCTGTTGGTCCCATACCATCCCAAAAACTAAGTCATTCATAAAAAATCACTCCTTGTATCCATAATTACTTACTAGCCTAAGATCAATATTTCATTGTAATTCATCTCAGACCATATTGATTATTTATTCACTGAGCGTGACATGGAGAGAGCCCTCTCCTGTTCTGGTAGGGCTAGCTACCAGACTGAGCGTGATTTGTGGTTACCCTGAATTTTGCCTTCCTTCAGCCTAAGGTAGATTTAGGTGCTAAAAAAGTGTTATAATAAAGACTAAGGAAAATTGTTGAAAGTATTGATGTTGTGGTTGATGAAGCAAGCGAAAATTCAAAGTAGGTAAAAGATAAAGAGTGGGAAGAAGATGAGGATTATCCTTCCACAACAACTCAGACTAATGCTGAAGAAGAAGAAACCAATGAAGCACAAGAAGAGCAAATAACAGTAGAAGAAAAGACTCCATCCAGATATGTTCAAAAAAATCATCCAGAGACTCAAATTTTGGGACAGAAAGAGGCAGGTGTGCAGACAAGATGAACTATCATAGAACCTTCAAGCTATCTAGTATTGATTTCCTCCATTGAACCACAAAATGTACATGAAGCATGCAAAGATGAATGTTGGGTCAAGGCCATGAATGAAGAGCTTGAGAAAATTGAAAAGAATAATACTTGGGAATTAGTTCCTAGACCTCATGATAAGAATGTCATAGGAACCAAATGGATATTCAAAAACAAGTTGAATGAAAATGGAGAAGTTATTAGAAACAAGGCCAGACTTGTTTGTAAAGGGTATGCTCAACAAGAAGGTATATACTTTGAATAAACTTTTGCACCTGTTGCTAGATTAGAAGCCATAAGAATGTTCCTTACTCTTTCTAGCTTTCAGAAGTTCAAAGTATATCAAATGGATGTGAAATCTGCCTTTCTTAATGGAGATCTATAAGAAGAAGTTTATATTGAGAAACCAAACATATTCATCCTTGGAAATGATCCAAAACTTGTTTGCAGACTCAGGAAAACTCTCTATGGTCTAAAACAAGCTCCAAGGGCTTGGTATTATTGTCTTGACAAATACCTTCATCAACAAGGCTTTTCAAAAGGATCAGCTGATAGCAATCTATATATAAAAATTGACAATGATAAATTGCTAATACTTGTTGTGTATGTTGATGATATCATTTTTGGGAGTAATGAAGAAGCCATGAGTCAAAACTTTTCTTTGGTAAGGCAAAAAGAATTTGAAATGTCCCTTCTTGGTGAGCTCACATATTTTCTTGGTTTACAAGTTCAACAAAATAAAGATGGTATTTTTCTATCACAAACCAAGTACCTCAAGCAGATCTTGAGGAAATATGGCATATAAGAATCTAAACCAGTATGTACTCCTATGGTAACAGGATGTAGCCTCAGCAAAAATGATGAATCAGTAGCTGTACATCAACCAACCTACAGATCCATGATTGGTAGTCTACACTATCTAACAGGTACCCGACTAGACATCATGCATTGAGTAGGAATAGTTGGAAGGTTCCAAGCAAATCCAAAGGAAGCACACCTTCATGCAGTCAAAAGGATCTTCAAATATATTCAAGGAACTCAAAATTTTGGATTATGGTATCCTAGGGATACATATCTTACACTTCATGCATATATAGATGCAGATTGGGCACGAAGCGTGGATGACATAAAAAGCACTATGGTGGTGCATTTTATATGGGTTCCAGATTAGTATCTTGGTTCAGCAAGAAACAAAGTTCAATTGCATTATCTACAGTTGAAGCAAAATATGTGGCTAATGCATCTTGCTGCACACAACTCCTTTGCATGATGCAAACATTGCAAGACATTAAAATCACATGCACTCCACCTATCTCCATTCTATGTGATAATAAAAATGTAATCAATATTTCAAAGAATCTAGTCATGCATTCAAAGACCAAGCACATACCTATCAAATATCATTTTCTCCAGGAACAACTGCTTGAACAAAAAGTCAAATTGGATTATGTTCCCTCCAAGGAACGGGTTGCTGATATATTCACTAAACCACTACCTAGGGAGACATTTGAATACCTCAGATAGAAGTTGGGAGTAGTTGATGCATAATATTGCTGTTGACACTTGTCTGTTTAAGAGAAAAGTGGTTGTACATGATTTTCATGAAGAGAATGCACGTACATACGTCGATTTTTGTGGATATAGTCACATATATGTCGGTTTGAAGAAAAAAAAGTGGGCTAGACTCATGATGAAAAGAGTCTGATATGGGTTTGACAGAGACCATCAGGCACAGGTTTAGGGGGAGCATACACTTCTAATAATGCATTATTGGCAGTATCTTAGAAGACCTTGGTACAATTTCACAGTTGTTTTTGTTTTAGGTGGAACAGGTGCAGAGGGAGGTCATGGTTGCTGGTCTAGATAATGATTGACAGATGCTACTGATGATAGTTGTTGATGAATATCATAGTCTTGTTTTAGATATTTTGTCCCTATGTCATGTAAATCTTTTATTATAGAGGTCATGTAACAACCTATTTTTTCCCCACTATGCCTGGGATGGATGATGCAAATTTTTGTTTTATCATGTATAAAATTTTGGTATAACCCCACTTGGTTGGGTGGATGATTAAATCTTGGTATATCCCCACTTGGTTGGGAGATGGATGTATGTATGAATCCTTGGTGATAGGAAGGTCATTTATGATGTATAGAGTCATGTTCTTCTTGTAGAACATCTTTTTGCAAACCTTGCTTACAGTCAGGGGGAGCATGGACAACACTCTTCAGCAGATCAGAGATTTCAGCATGTACTCAAGGGGAGCATAACCCTTTGCCCTTGATGACAAAGGGGGAGAGCGACTTAGGGTTGCCATCAAGTCCAAAGGGGGAGATTGTTGGCATTATGACATAGGTTTGGCACTATGACACAGGTGTTGTCTTTGATGGAAACTCACTGAGATGACATATCATAGTTTAGGCTCTCAAAATGAAGGAAAAAGAGATATACACAAGTTCCACTTAACTAGGATGCGTACACACAGGATCGCCAACCCAAAGGCGCGTATGTGTATGCATGCACTTTCACCCAAGGAAAAGCGCATACATGTGGGAAAACTTGGTTTTGGTCCGTGGTATTTGGTCCCTAGTATTTTGACCTGTGGTATTGATTCAAGGTATTTTGATCGAAGTGTTGACCCCAGGTATTTGGTCCAAGGTATTGCTTCTAAGTGGTTTTTGACCATGGTATTGAGTAAGACCTAAGACTATAAAAGGAGGAGGAGATCATTAGGCAAACACATTGAAGTATCGAATATCTTATGAAGAAGAAGATCTAGAACATTGGTCATTGGGTTATGGTGCATTGCTAGATCTGAATCAAGGAGGAACCTGAGTGCTTAAAGAAGGATAAGTTCTATTGATGGTTCAAGATCTTAAAGCTTGAAGAGAAGTATCTTTATGTGGTTTTGATCTTTTATCTGAATAACTGGAGCATGTCGTAATCTATAAATCTAATAACTTGGGTATAACTAATGTCTAAATAGTTGTAAAGGTTAAATAATCTTTTACAGATCTGTACACAGGTTTAGTATAGTAAAAGCATGTATACACGTTGGTTCAGAAACTCAAAACAGCATGTACGCAAGTTTGCCTTCATATAACAGTGTATGAATGCAAGTTAGGCACATTAAAATAGCATACATCTCATATAATATGTTCTAGCTACTTCTGTATACTGTTGTAGTGTTCTGGGTTCTGGTTGGGTTCTGGTACTGTTACTATATTCTGGTTACAACATTTAGAGAAGTGATTGTTTGATTTAGTTTTGGTTAAGTGCAAGGGAGATTGATTGATGCAGATATATTTTGATGCTATTGATGGATGCAGTCTGAAAATTTATGAAACTTGGTCCCTGGAAGAAAAGACAAGGTTGTAACCTTCTATAGGTCAGCACTTACGTACTAGTACATCAACTAGTACAAGAGCTAAGGGGGTTGTAGCTCCCTTCTAGGAGAAGCTAGAGAATGAGAGAAGGTTGTAGTATTCTACAGGTAGAAGCTTGCGTACTAGTATAAGACTACACCAATATAGAAATACTATAAAAAGAAGTTTCTTATTTAAAGAAGATAGAGACAAATTGTAGCAGGTGGTTTTAACCCACATTGGGTTTCCACCTTATATCTTGTGTTCTTATGTGTGATTGTTTGCTCTGTTTTTACTGTACGTGTTACTGCCTATATGGTTCTGATACATAGATTAAGGATCAACTGATTAAATAATAAGCTTACAAGGTATACAATGGTTTCTCTAAACACATTTGTGTATATACGCAAGTTGCATTAACAGAAGTAGCGTATATAAGTCTATTTATGGAAATGAAATATTGTTAAGTTGCTAATACTGATTCAACCCCCATCTCAGTATTATTTCCAACATCTTGAAGCAGAGCCAGCCCCGAGTGAGGAAGGGGATGTTGTTCCTCTTGATGATGATTTGGTAATGGATGTGTACAATCTATCATTTGATGAGTTCCAAAAGAAGATTGTACAAGCATAGATAAATAATTTTCTGGATGATCACACATCACCTACATTCATTAGAGAAAGGGTGATAGTGTCAGACACCAGGAAGAACCCAGATGCCATTGCTGAAGGCAACTTGGCCTTTTGAGGTGCGACAAGATCAAACATTCAATACTTGATGGCTGAGAATGAGAAATTGGCATAAAACTTATAGGTTGCTAGGAAAGAGTGAGGAAAACTCCATACAATAACACATAATGCAGTTTCTGAACATATCTACTTGGAGGAGTGATGAGCCCCATAAATGGGTAATTATATGGGTTCATTTTTCCTCCTAACTTAGTTTAATCCACCATTCTCTTAGCTTATTGAATATTTTTTTATTATATTTATGCTAATAGAGTGAGTTGGGTTAGTCATTATGCCATGGAGTCTAATATGTGTTGAATGCAGATTTTTGGTCAATTTTGGAGATAAAGTAAAAGATTTCATGGACAATTGGCAACAATAATTAGAAGTAGACAATGGAGAGGATTTATAGGAGGTTATCTCCCTCATTTATGACTCCCCACTTCGAATTCTCCATCATACAACTCAGAGCACAAACAACCACATCAATGCACTAAAGAGGCAATTGAGCAAGTGGAGGATAACTTCTGTTTATCTCAAGTTTTGGAAGCCAAGCCTCCCTAATTTTAAGGAAGCTATTGGGAGCTTCAGTTGTATAAGTAGAGAGGCCTAGGGCCTCATTAGGAAGTTAGTCAAATTTTTTAATTTTGTTGCAGCTTTGCTCTACTCAACTTTGAGCTTACTTTTGTTGGCAGTTTCATGTAATCCTATTATTATTTTGATAATAAAGTTGAAGTCCTTTTCAAGCTAGCACTAAGTTACCTCAGAGGGCCGAAACTCTTGGGTTAGGGCCCAATCCAAGTAGCCAAGCTCCTCTTGTTTGTATTTATATGCTTTGTTTCAGTTTATGAATTAGTTGTTGTTAGATACATTTCTTTCTTGGTTAAGAATAGGTTGCTTTTGGTGATTTAGAAGGTTGTTTCCATTTAAGTTTTCCATAGCAGGTTTAATAGTGATAGAAATAAGATACAAAAAGGGCATCAACAGAGCCTTGGCCTCCTTTCCTCCCTTTGGGACCATGAACTGAGGTTAAGACCATCTTGCTACCACAAAAAACACAGATTTTCCTTTTCCATAGGATCTCTAACGTTGCAGTTTGTTAGAAGGTTAATGATTTGCTCTAGATCTCTTTCACCATGCTCATTTCTATCTTGCAATAAGTTTCCTTCCATGATCTCTCTCATTATAGCATTTTTCAGCATTTCTTTCCATAGTTCATAATCTAGATTAGCTTGATGCAAAACTCTGTTTTTTTGATGTATCTAATTCCTTGCTTACTTAATCTCATTGTTTGATTTTTAGGTCCTTTTGCAGCAACTATATCCTTAAAACAAGTTAGCCAATCAGCCATCACCATCTCTCTTTGATCTACATTCCACAGGTCGCCCAAAGATCCTCACAAATTTGCCTCAATTTTATGCACTTTTCCCATAGACTTTCCTCTCTTTCCTTGAACAAATCCAACCATATTTCTCCCTCCTAATCATTCTTGATGGACCCTATACACCTTAAAACATCATCCTAGCCTTCAGCTATCCTTTCCACCTACTATCCTACCTTCAAAACCTCCAAAACTGCTCTTGGCATCCTCCTGTAGACCTCTTGTAGATACCCTGCAGCCTCCTGTAGATTTTCCTGTAGGCTTCTTTTTGAACTCCAATTGCTGGAAAAGCCTCCAAAAGGCCACCTGAGCCATCTTCGGACCCATCCACACCATCCTACACCTCTTCAAATCCTAAAGTCGCCCTCCATCACCACTAAATCACTGCCACATTCAAAAATTAATAAATTACATGCATGACGATTTCACATAAAAATACATACAAATCCAAAAAGTCGTTTTTTCTCATTTCGTTCTAGAAATAGCTTGAGTAGATGTTTTTTACTTCCTATATTAAGTAATGGCATTCATTTCATGGTTTTTCATCTCTCTTTCTGCAAAAGTAGGATTAGTTGGTTAAGTAGGGTTTGTTGGGTTTACCTTACCTTTTCAGTGTTCTTTTCCTTTCTACAAGTAGAGTAGCCTCTGTAGAGTAAGATTTCCTCTCTTTCATCACATATAGAGCTTCTTTTGAATCCATAGAAGTTGGCTTGAGCTCTTAGTGATCTTGCACCAGTTGACCAAGTGACAGCCTACAGTAAGAACTAGTACTTGTACATATAGCACCGTCGCTTCCAAGTTTGTTACAAACTACCGAGTTGATAAAAGTAAAGTAGGAAGCCCAAGAGTTGAAGCATTATTGTTGCAATACTGGTGCCACCACTTTTTGGCACCATTTTCGGGGAAGCATCAGAGTATTTTGTGATTACTGCTTTCTTCTATTTTCTACTGCAACATTCTACTAAGTAGTTTATTTCATCAAGAGTAGAATAGTTGTTTCTTTCTGTTTCTACATTTCCTTGCTTTCATTTTCAATTCTGCAATTTCCATTTTAGCAAGAGTAGAATAGTTGTTTCTTTTAGCTTCTACATTCCCTACTTTCATTTTCAATTTTGCAATTTCCGTTTCATCAAAAGTAGATTAGTCATTTCCTTGCTTTCAGTTCTGCATTTCATTTGCTTTCCTTTTCAGTTCTGCATTTCATTTGCTTTCCTTTTCAGTTCTATAATTTCATTTCAGCAAGTTCATTTCAATTAGTTTCAATTTGTTTGTTTAATAAATTTTAGTTTTGCAGGTACAAGCAGTGAAAAAAAAATAAAAAATAAAAATCAACCAAAATATTTCCTTTCATGCCTCGTAGAAACAAAGATAATTCAAGAAAATTCTTGCCCAACACCCCCACTACATCACATAGCCACCCTTATCTCTTCTTCAGTGGCAGTGATCAAGAAGAACCTTTAGGTGAACAACCTGAGATATTTGAAGAACCTATAGGGGAAGAAGAAGAAGAAGACATCCCTCCTGAGACAATGGATGAAAACAGAAATGTTATGGGGAATGGAGAAATAGTAGAGGGTACCTTTTCCATCTGAGAGACTAATGGGGACACCAAAATGGAGAACATAAGCCCTTCAGCCCTACCTCACTTCCATGGTTTGACCACTGAAGATCCTGACACCTTCTTGTTTGATTTTATTGTCATCTATCGAACCTATGACTATGTAGAAGATTAGCAAAAGTTGAAACTATTTCCTTCTATTTTCAAGGATGTAGCATTGCACTGGTTCATGGGGTTATCTAGCAATAACATCACAACTTGGGCTCAGATGCAGCAGGCCTTCAATAAAAAATACTGAGACTACTATAGGTCAAAAGATACTAAGGAAGAAATCTTCTGAATGACCATGGGAAGTGATGAATCCTTGGAAGATTATGAAGAGAGGTTCCAGCTCAGTTACAAAAGGGCTAGGTGTACACTTGACCCCAAATATCTAAAGTTGGTCCTGCTAAGGGGAATTCTGGAAGACCTTCTAGACACCCTTCACTTACTAGCTGGGGGAGATATCTACCAACTACCTTATGAGGACATAAATACTGTCTTTAGAAATCATTCTAGAGCAGCAAGAAAGAGAGGCAGGGGGAATCAACCCATAGCCAGTACCTCCTCATCCAATTCATCCATCAAAGGTGAACTTGGAAACATGTTGGAAGACTTCAAGAGTGAGATGATGCAGACTCTTGCCATGCAAATGGATACCTTGCATATCAAAAGGAAACAAGAGGAAGCAGAGAGGGCTTTGGCCATCTTTTGTCCTAGGTGCACTAGGCAGCATCCTAGGAATGAATGCCCATTGAACACTATAGAGGTTTGTTCGGTCTGTGAAGAAGATCAGTCTATAGACAAGTGTGCTTCCTTGCCTGGACTTAAAGTTGTATACCAAGGGGCCAAAGGAGCCACTGAACCACTCTATTTCATGAACCAAAGGAGACTGTATGGACCTAGACCATACCAGCAGGGGATTCAAGGGACATCCCAGGCATACTAAAACCCCAACCAAGTCACTCCCATACCTTCTTAGGGCCCTCTTGCTCATCCTTCCTAGTCCACACCTCCTCCTTGGTCCTATCCATCTCAGTATCATGCCCAACCAACTGCTCATTCATTTCAATCCTATGCTCAGCCACAACCTCAATGGAATGCAACTCATCAGGGGTGGAGGCCCCAGTACAACTCTTGTCCATCTCTTTCACCTCTACCACCTGCTCAACCACAACTATTACCTCCTGCTCCACCAAGGCAACTGATGAGCCCCAAAAATGTACAATTATTTGGGCTCATTCAACTTCCTAATTTGGCTTAGTCCACCATTCTCATTTGTTTATTGCATGTTTTTGATTATTTTTTATGTTAATAGAGTGAATTTGGTTAGTCATTATGCCAACAAGTCTAATGGGTGCTTTGTGTAGCCTTGTTGGTCAACTTGGAGACAAATTTGAAGGTCTTAATGAGCACTTGGCAGCCAAATTCGTGGGAGAACAAGCTAGAGGATTTGTAGGAAGGTGTCCCCTCATTTATGGGTCCGTTACCTCGAATGTCTCCACCCATCAGCTCGGAGTTCAAAGGCCACCAAATCAATGAGCACAAGGGCAGCCAAGCAAGTCAAGTTGGATTGTTGTTAACTACAAGTCTTGGGCAGTCGAGTCCCTAACTTTTAGGAGGATTGTTGGGTCCTCAAATTTGTATAAATAAGAGAGCTTATGGCCTCATTTTGGGTTAGCTAGGAGGCAGCCATTTGATAGTCATTTTTAGCTGGTAGTTAGTCATTTTGTTTTAGCCATTAGTTAGCTAGTTTTTAATTCGATTTGTAGGCCATGGATTAGTTTTGCTTTCAGCTCTTTCTCAAGCTCTCCTTGTGGACAGTTTTGATGTAATTTTTCATTCTTGGTTAATAAAAATGGATCCAGCTTTGCACCAGCTCTAAATCTCTCTTGGGAGGCTGTAGTTCTTGGGGTTGGGCCCATCTCAAGCGCCCAGTACCTCCCTTGTTTATATTTATGTGTCTTTGCTGCATTCTCATAATAAAATCTGCTATTTGAATTCATGGCATAAGTAATTTAGGTTGATGCATTTTCGGTTTGGTGACAGTCATAATCATTTGTTTCATTTACACTCCTCTTTCTCGTTCCATTACCATCTCTTCCATCTTGATCACGCATGCAAGCCTATCTCCTCGACCTTCGCTTCGTTCTGTCCTCTCCCAAAGTCTTTCATTCCTCACGTAGCTTCATTTCCCAACCTTTCATTAACATCACCCTTACCTCCAACATACTCCCTACAACCATTTCCCATCTCATTCTTTCACTTTTGAGCCATCACCAGCCTTATCCCTACCTCACATATCTCTTCCTACCATTCCATCACTCCAACACTCCATCATCTCCCAAAACCTCCACGGCCAATCATCCTATAGAATTGCACAGAACATCTTGTAGAAGACTTACAGGACTATCCTGTAGAAACCTCTACGTTTCCTGTAGGATCCCCTGCAGACAACCTGTAGGAGGCCACTCACTCGGTTGCTGAGCTTCTGAACATGGAAAACCTCTGTGGATGGATGCTAAGAGTCCATAGGGACCTCACCTAGCCTCCCCAACCTGTTCCATGCTTTCTTTCCTTCTCCATCCCATCTGCACAACTAAACCCCAATTAGCACACAATCATAATCATTCCACCCAATTAAACGAAAAATACAAAAACATGTCTTTTATGATGTAAGCAGTTTAGATCCATGCATTTTCACTTATTAGAGATAGTAGCAGCATTGGTAGAAGTTTCCTTCACGTCATTTGCATTATAGAGGCTAGACTAGTTAAATTAGGGTTTCCTAAGTTTACATGCTTTGATTTGCTTTCAGTTCATTGTTGTCAAGTAGATTAGTCTTCTTTGAGCTAGCTTTCGTCCATCATTGATAAAGCTTCTTCTGTGAGCCATAGAAGTTGGCTT
>APFE031118611.1:0-10398 GCA_000404065.3 Pinus taeda | reverse complement strand
CATGTGCTTGACTCTTTAGTCAAATATGCAAGGCATTCCAACCATCTTGATTGTGCCATTTAGCTTTCTTGTTAACATGCATTCCTATTGAACTATTAAGTATCCTTGCTCATTAAAAAGAGCTTACATATCTCCATGAATGTTCCATTAGTATACGTATGTCACTGTCTTGGATGATTTATGCCCCTTTATACTCTTAACTTTCATCACATAGGCCATCTTCCAAGTTTAGGACAAACTAGAGATTATGTATATAAGCAAATATTTTTTTTCATTTCAAACCTGTGGGTTCCATTCTTCTCAATTACTAGAACAATTAGAAGTACATTTTAAAAAGATGAATTTCCAAATTTATTATCATATGATTAGATTTCTAATGCCAATATATTCTCTCAAATTTGCATTTGTAGTTGAAAGCTACAACCCCTAGAAGTTCACGATTTACCCACATTTTACATTTTTTTTATGCAAGCAAGGATAAACACCAACTTCTTCCATTTTTATAATAAAATCTAGGAAAAAGTAGCAAAAAATTTATATTGGGCTCTGATAGTGATTGTGACTATGAACACTCAATGACCTTTATCTTTGTGATATATTATGCTAATCATTTTCTTCATCCCTCTAAAGATGCTAACTTATCACTTTTTTGCACTTAATTTTTCCTTGGGTGAAATGAATGTAAAATATTTTTCCCACATGGTGCAATATTGAAAAAATTTCACTATGAAAAAGCTATCCAGTTTATTGAGAATATGAATTCTTGAATAGGATTTCTAGCTTGGGTCAAATTTTCTTAATATAAAAATTCCAAAAGCAATAAAGTGTTCAAGACTAGTGGATTTGGGATGTCCAATTTTTTTGGGGGGTTTTTCTCATGCCTATCCATATTCCTTACTATCCAAATTTTGTGATCAACAGGATTGCTAATGGATAATTCGATTTTCTTCTCAAAAAACTAAAAATGGAAATCTAGTGAGGGACTAACTTGAAAACCCATAAAAGGTGTCTTGATGATACATGTAGTACACAATAATCAAATCATCAAATGAATATGATAGGAGGGACTACATTGAGTGAGTGTGTTTTGGTTATTGTGGGACTACTAACATCTTCGCTATGAGGAAGATGACGAATCCAAAATATGGTACATTTTCAACACTATTCTAAAACATATGAAGATGGTTTGTTCATATTATTTGTGATATTTTATTATTATTTTTGTGACTAGAGGAATCAAAAACTAGGTGGGTCTCGTAGTGTGACACGAGGTCGATTCCCACCACCACCACTACAACCTCTAGTCGAGGGTTAGGTAGGTGGGACACCTACAAGGTTTTGAACTAGTGACCATTACACAAGGAATTCCTTAACGATGCACCCATTCACTAACTGTTCTATGCCCCATCCACTTGTGATATTTTATTATTATTTTGGTTCAAGTTGTGAATGTTGTACAACTTGAGAAACAATTAGTTTATTGTAGTAAGAAGAGAGAATTATAATAATAGTACATGTTGGAAATATTTTATAACTAGTATTGGTAGGATAGCTAATGGTGGTCCAACATCCTAAGTGTATAGATGTAAGAAGGGAAAAATCGTAGAGACATGAGTTACCCATTTCCTCATCTTGCTTTTGCACCCCTTTGGTGTGCCTTTTACTTCTTTATGATAATGCTTTGATATGAGTGCATATCTTAGGAGCCCAAGCTTGCATTTGAGAAATTTAACAATTATTACCTCTCAATGATGAGGTAGTTTATCACTGATTAGGGTTGAGACAATACTAGGGCTATTTTTATGGATGGAGCTTCAAGTACTTTAGGAACTAGGTGATGGCTAATAAGGGGGGTAGAGGTCATGTTAGGTTTTTCCCCATGCACTATTTTTTGTCCCAACAATATTTTAAATTTTTTTCTTTCTCTCTTCGTGGCTTTCTTTGCTTTTATCTTTCCTTTAGGTGCATCAACCTCAAGGGAAAAGTATTTCGGCCCAAACCCAAGGATGAAGTTGAGAAGGTACCAATTTCATAACCAATGACCACAAGCTTGAAAAATGGATTGGGAATAGAGGGAATGATGGAAAGTGGTAAGTATGAAATATCATGGGCATGTTACTTCAATCAAAGTCTCCATATTAGTGTCCTTCCTATAACCCTAAGGCCTCATATGAGGTTCCACTAGATTAAGATCAAAGACTAACCTCTTGAAAAAGTGAGGGAACCACAGGGGCTTCATTGGGGGAGCAATACCATACCAAGTGCATTCATATTGGGGGATATATATTGAGGAAAAAATGACATAATATATTGAGCATATAATAGGGAGTAAATGGTTTTTATATTGGCAGGTATAAAAAATGGAGCTCAAAGTTAATGAAAAAATATAAAGGGGTATAAAAAAATGTTAATGAAAAATGGATACCTACAATATCTAGTGAAAGTAGGGGTTTTTAATTTGGGAAGGTGTATTGGGTTCGTATTGGTAGGGGATTAAATAATGTGATTTTTAGTGGCATTTTCCAATATGTAGTCAAATTAAAGGTATTGTTTAGTAGGCCATGAACGCACATGATATTCATTGAGTGAAGCCCCCACGGGGTCTTCACTGGGGGAACAATATCATACCATGTGCATCCATATTGGGGGATATATATTGAGGAAAAAATGACATAATGTATTGGGGGATATATAGGAGGTAAAGGGTTTTTATATTAGCAAGTACAAAATTGGAGCTCAAAATTAATGAAAAAATATAAAGGGGTATAAAATAATTTAATGAAAAAGTGGATACCTACAAAATATAGTGAAAGTAGGGGTTTTTTAAATTGGGAAAGTGTATTGGGTTCTGTTGTAGCGGCTACAACCACCCTCCAATTTTTTTCCTAAGCTTCGTTTTGGAGCCTCCCTACTAAAATCTCAGCAACCTGTCTTGCACTGCCCAGGTACTTGTGATTTCAATTAAGTTTATTTTTCAGTGTACAATTTGTGCTTGCTTACTTGCTTGTTGTCTAACCACAAGCTGACCTCTTCACTTGATTTCAAACTGGTTCTAACATTGCCTTGATGATCTGCACAATCCTTGAGGGAAACCAACCTTACTTTTAGGAAATGTGCAGTGTAGCCCAACAATAAGCTTTGGCTCCAGAATTGCGCAGACCCAGCTGACAACTAGCCTCCAATCCAGGAATTGCACAATCCAAACCAACAGTGAGCACTTTAGTCTAGAATTGCACAGATCCAACTAACAGCCTACCTTCAGCTGCGAAATTGAGCATAGCCTAAGAGGCAACCCAAAGCCACTTAGCCCAGAAATTGCATAGAACCATATTGTGCTCAGAAATTATCAATGCATGAACCAAAGAGTTGCTCAGTCCTCCCTAAGACTACGCAATATTTCTGGACAGTGCATGGAAGGGTTCCCAAAAGCAAGAATCTAAGAGGAAAATCATCGCTGGGAAGTAGGGAATCTATTATCAGCTTCCCAAAGGTGACACATTTCCATGTTTAGAAGTTTTAGCTAAGTGTCGATGTTGTCCTTGATCTCAGGCATACATGTCATAAACTCCATTTTCTCAAATCTATTTAATGAATGCCTCTAGAGCTCACTTATGCATTCAATCACAATCTCTAGCTTCCCTAGGAGATCCAGGAGCCTTCATAGAATTGTCATTGCTTTTCAGTGTGAGTTTTGCTTTTATTTCCTTTTGCTACTTTTTCTATGGCTTTTGTTTGTTTATCTTGTGAGAGTGTTGTTTCGCTCATTTTGTTGAACGATTGTTGGCATTTTAACTTGTTTTAGCTTTTAGAAGTGTTGTTTCAAGTTATACATTGCCTTCCCTAAGTGTCACATGAGTTTTCTTGTTTTCGCACCAATAGTTGTCGATGCGGCAACTCCCTTTGCATGCTTCGTATTCCTTCAGTTTAATCAATTACTGCACTTGTCTTACATGCATACATCTACACTTAGATCTGCACTCAACATCACACCATCCTTCAAATCTGCTTGTTTGCATGCTCCCCATGAATAGGTACGGGCCTCCCTTGCTTGGATCTCACATCCCATTGCATGCACTACACAATCTAGGAGCTCAAGGCCTCTGCCTTGGCTTCTGGAATTGCATAGAGCATGTCCTGGACTGGATCCAACTACACATTACGCATTTCCAGGAATCAATCTCCCAACTTGGTCACTGAGACTACGCAATGTGTAGTCTCTCCCAGGCCCTATCCCTGACTAAACTGCAAGTTCCAGTCACCAAGTTTCTACAATGACTACCAAGACTGCATAGTGCACAGTTCCCACAGTCAGCCAGTCACCCTTTGTTATTCAAAACTTCACATTTCCTCTCATCAGATGCCCTGACTTCTGCTTGATCATGTTGTAAAGTTATATTTGTAAGAGCTAATGTTTGCTTGCCATGAGTGTCCTTTCTGTCCCACAGGTACCACATGCGTGAAGTGCTTCTCTCCAAAAGTCATTGTACCATGGAACCAAAGAGAGTTGTTTCAAGAGCGACCACTGAAAGAAGTACTGGGGAAGCAATTGAGAAAGCACCAGTTTACTTACCAATAGATGAAGATGCCCAACTATTTATAGAAAAGGAATCAACACTAACATAGCAGCGAAACCAGCAGCAGTGGCAGAAGGAAGCAAGCCAGTATAGGATAAGGGAAAGAGGAAACTGTTGACATAATAGAGGGAGGACAAAGTTGCAGGGTGAAAGTGCATTCAGTTTTCATGCAAGCAGCTTTGACAACAGAAGAAAAAGGAAGCAGGACACAAACAACAGAGCAGAGGAAGATAAAAGAGCAAAGCTTGCAGATAGAAAAACTGAGATAGTAGCAAGCAGAACAAGAGTCGAAGGAGGAACAAGATCTAAGAAGCAGAAACGGGAAGAAGAACGAAGGCAAGGCACAATGATAAAGAAAACAACGCTAATACAGGTTGATGAGCTTGAACAACTAGCAACCAAGGAAGAGAGTGAATAAATCCAGGTTCCCTCACCAAAGCTAAGCACAAGAACTAAGTCCGGCTAGAGGTCGCAAGATACATGGAGTAGGTGATGAGTGAGGCCACCAGTGATGACTTGCACATGAGCGCAGACAACATGCATAAGTACATTGGTGGTCCAACCACACTCAGGACAATATTGCGTAGGTTTCAAGGTGAGACAGATACAAGTTCCAAGACCACATGCCCGGATGCCATGGAGGCAAGAGTCCACTTTTAGCAAGACAACATTAGGGAGTTCGGGGACATCATTGCGTAGTACCAATCTTGGCATCATACGTGACCGAGTAGCATCAAGTGGAGGTTGTCGAGCTGGCCTATCGCAAACTCCAGAGTCCTAGTGTTTTGTCTTGTTGGGTTGTCTCAAGCTTATTTGTCTCACATGGGCACATGTGTAAAATGTATATTATTAGTAAATATGTTGTAAGTGAAATTCCAAGTGTCATTAGTAGAATGTGAACAATCACTATATAATGTAATGAGTTTTGTAAAGAAGTTGAAGAGTCATGAGGGTAGACGAAGAGTCACAAAGGGGAATGTCAAGGGTCACCCCGCCCTTTGCTATAAAAAGAACCTCATAGCCCATAGAACAGGTTTTTGGGAGCCAAGTTTTTGGCTATGCATTGCTTAGAGAAGGCTTGGAGAGTATTGTGACGAGCCTTGGCTTCTCCATAACGTAGAGAGAGTACATCTCTTTAGAGGAGCAGGTGGTGTTGACTGTAATGTTCCACTATTGGGGCTAGCGGTTGTCAATGGTGTACGTATGGATGGAACTTTCACTTAATAATATAACTAAGCTAACACATTCTCATGCATATGTTGTTATTGTAGTTCGACTATTCTAGTTACTTTAACAATGTATGCTATTTAACTTACACATTTGTGTATGAACTATTTTGTATGTGATTGTATGAATCTTATTGAAGACATGCTATTGTATTAACTCGTTGCATTGGATTATGGACTATTTTGCTTCCATCCTATGATGTCATTCAACTCGTGTGTTCCTTTCAGGTTGCATACTATTACAGGTTTCTAAGGGACACACTTCCTTTTGCCCTCTGTGTGTTAGAACCCCCATGCATCTCACTTGGCTCGTTGCAAAGGTCACACACCTGCTTCCGACAAAGTTATCATACTCACCTCTACGCGCTACCGCAGTCAAGGCACTACTGTAGTACCCACTATTGGGACTCCTACTCCAAATGGTATGAGGTCTAGTTGGGACTTCTTATCAGGGAGATCCCCTGACATGTTGGCGAGTCTAGCACCGTCAACAAGTTTGTATTGGTAGGGTGTTAAATAAAGTGATTTGTATAGGTATTTTCCAATATGTATTCAAATTAAGGGTATTGCTTAATATGCCATGAACACATGTGATATGTCAGAGGTTCATTGAGTGAAGACCCCATGGAAGCCACTGTGGAGGGAACATGAATAGTGTCTAAATCAGTTAATCATCTGGATCACCCCTTGATTCATGTTAGTATACCCCAAAAGATTAAGTAAAATCACATGATTACAAAATTGGTTAAACTTCCCGTTGATGGATGACCTACCTTCCTTCAAGAAGAAATGATGGATGGGAGAAAGAAATATGACTAGAGAAATATGTGTAGGGTCCATGGCATCATGTCATGTGTTTACCAATAGAGATGTTGGTTAGTCAACTTTCCAAGGAGGAATATGTTTCTCCTATTGGTGACCCACTTTTTGGTGGGTAACAAGCGTGTTGTACCGTATTCAAAAAATTTAACAGTCCAAACCACCATTAGCATGTTCTAGGTTTGTAGACACCTTAAGAGTTGAAACTTGAAAATAGTGAATTTTATCAAACTTGTCCATGGTGTTTAGCATTACTCTAGCTTGGGAATTCAATCCATTATCTCATCATCAAGGATGCTTATGGCATTATTTCCTAGTTTCCATTGAGGCCTTTCTTGTCAATTGATGGTATGGAACTATAGTTTCCATCTTATAATACAAACTCTTCTACCCATGATTGTCCAATGCTATAAATTGAGCTTCCAATTAACATCCATGAATGCCTTCCTTAGCCATAGGGGCAACACCCATGAAATTCTTTACATCCTTTATAATTCAAATTTTATAACTAATAACCCAAATAGATTACCTGTAGCTACATAACAATCTTATCATACAATATATTTGCATCATTTGCATTTTTAAGCAAATAAAACAAAAATAAGCATTCACATACAACAACTTCTCAACAAAAAATCCTACACATGCATGACTCATATCATTTATAAGCATGAGTCACTCATTAACCATTGAATCCAAGGAATAACACTACAAATTATATGCAAAAGAAACATCCCACATGAATAAATAACAACATTCTTTTGTATTCGATTGTTTCACACCAAACTAATTAGGAGAAATTCAGTGCCCAACCATAAGACTTAGTGAATGCATTCCAGCCCAAGTTAGACCATGATACCACCAAGGAGAAGGAAACTCCTAAGGGGCTCTAATCTTAGTCAACCTAACCCATTGTTCTCATGACAAAGTTTATATGTTCACCATAAGCACCCCAAGTCTTCATCTAACCTTCAATCAACCATGGCATTGTCTTTTACTACCCTACACAACACAAGAAATATTTTCCCTTTACTAGATAGTACCGTAGGGATTTTCTTTCATTGTAGTAGTCTTTTAGTGTAGGGAAAAAGAGTCCAACAGTTGGTTTCCTTTGTGAATAACCTAGAGGTGAACATATTTGGCCTTACAATAGTCAATGAGTGGTAATAACAACGTTGCATGTTTACTGGTGCTTTTTTAAAGTTATTTTAGACATTTCAACCATGGTTTTTCCTTGAAATCTATCCCATTTTCTCTCATATTTTTAACAAAAATCCCCAAATCTTCCACAGTATTTTACCAACCATGAATCTAAGGAATTATCTTGCCCTTTGCAAACCCAACAACCGTGGTTCTAGACAGATACCTTACCAAAAGAGGACTCACAAGCATTCACTAGTCAGGCCTTGGCCTTGGGCTTTGTAGAATAATTATTTACAATGCATTCCACGTTGTTTATGGATGGGTCATTTAACTTTGCTTACACGGTTTGACTTTTGTCACATACAACTCATCATACAAATAATACATGATTTAATGTATTATATTCTAAGGGTCAAAATTGGGATATTACAAAATTCGTGGACAATTCCTCCCGATGTGCCTTTGGGATAGGCAAAGGCATATACAAACTAGTATTTTGGTGGCTTCTGCTTTGGGAATTGGAATATTCTTTACCTCTTAACATATTTTCTAGTATCCTATGTCAAAATCAGCCAATAATATCTTTCTTCCATTAAATCTTGCACTTTTTTCTCTTCCAAAGTGTCTACTCAATCCTCCACTATTGCATACTGCCTATGCAACCTCTTATTTTCTTAGCTTGACTTGTGCTTCATTGTAAATGAAATGTTTGTAAAATTTCTACCCACTTCAAATGTCTACCCTTTAATTTTCTCGGTTTTTAATAAATTTCAAAACTTGATGATTAATGAACAAAACAAATTAATTTTGTCATAAGTAATGTTTCTGTTTCTCCATTGCTTGCATAATAGCATAAAATTATTGATCTTAAACATATTATTTCCTCTTTTCTTCATTAAATTTTGCACAAATAAGGCTATGGGTTTACTTTCTTGACTAAACATGACATCAATTGCAACTCCACTTGCATCACAATCTAGTTAGAACACTTTATTAAAATTTGGAAGAGCTAGCACTTGGCCCTTGGAAACATCCTAGGCACTTCTGCTCATTCTAAGGATGGTACCCAAGGTAAAACCCAAATTTTTCAAGGAAGAAAGAACAACTAAAAGGAATATATCATATATAATGGCGAGTGCACCAACAATCAACTTGCTAAGAGCAAACATGTCAAAAAGCGGGATTTGAAACCCAGGTGGCAAGGCTAACAACTTTTCTCCCAAACATTATAGCTACAACCAATTTATACTAGACTCGATCTACAAGGAACTAGATTTGGAAAAGTGGATATTGGAATAAGATCCATGTGATGGGTGATCTTTTTCAATGGAGGCAATTCAATAGGCAAGCCATCAAAATTATATCATTTTTCTCCTCTATCAAGGTCTTCACTTTTGGTGCCACTTCCTTAATTAATGCTTTTGCTTGCTCCCTACAACTCAATACATAACCTCCCTTGAATTCTTAACAATATGAAAAACAAAAAAAAAATAACAAAAAAATTAGCAAATAGGAAAACTGACTACTTTCGACTTTCTCCTCCATTAAGAAGAATTGGATCTGCCTTTCTCTAACAAAGGTATAGGTATTCTCCTTCCCATTATGAAATGGTTCTCTATCATACTGCCATGGCCTGCTTGGAAGTAAATGGCACACATCCATGGATATGCTGTTGCATGTCGTCTCATCTGCATAGTCTAAAGTACCGAAATGAATATTGCATTACTCATTCATTATAACGTTGTGACCCTTTTGAAGCCAAGATACCTAGAATGTTTCACCATCTTAATGGAGACTATGTTAAGAGTGTTTCCCATCACTGATCAACTTGCAACACCTTTTGTCTGCCTTGCACTTGTCCTAAAATTATTTTCTCAGCCAGTATCCTTCTTTCTCTTTCGGTATGAATAAGATTCTCCCCTTCCTTTGGCTCGAGAGGGCTTGTTGTTGGAACTTGATCAATATTTTTGCCATGTGCCATGTCTTATCTCTATTCTAATCTACCTCCATCCTAAATTGTATTTCGACATTCAAAATCCCAATGTTGGAGTTTTCCAGAATGTAACAGTTTCATCTCATTGAACAGTCTCCACCACCATGACCTCTACCTTTGAAACCTTCCCTTGCTCTGAAGTCAACTTTTGCTCTTTTTTCTTTCTCATTATGCCCGCTCTTGATAGTTTTTGAAGAGGGCTCACACTTCTCCTTGAAGGGATGTCACTGCGTAGTTTATTTCCTTTAATCTGTAACAGATTTAATTTCGTTACTGCCTTTAAAGCATACTCATATGCTTCATCCATGCAATGCATCTTCACAAGGGCCAGATCATCTTGGATTTGGAACCTTAGCCCATTTACATACCGAGCTGCTGCTTTCTCTTCATCTTTTCTTGCATGCCTGTCCAAGTTTGCAATTTCAGAAATTGTCCATTGTACTCTTGCACAAGCCTCTCTCCCTTTGCCTCAAGTTCTGAAATTTCTTGAACAACTTCTGCTGGAAATTAGAGGGATTTTTTTTTTCCCTTGAGATGTTTCAACATCTTAGGCCAAAATTTAAAGTTCTCTTTTCCCCGCCTTCTTGACCGTTGTATATTATCCCACCAAAATGCAGCATCGGACTTCATTTCTGCTACAATA
>APFE031118605.1:18465-72818 GCA_000404065.3 Pinus taeda | reverse complement strand
ATGGATTATATGTCTAAAGTTCCATATGCATTAGCAGTTGGAAGCTTAATGTATGCAATGGTCTACACAAGGCCTGATATTGCACATGCAATGGGAGTTGTAAGCAGGTACATGAAAAATCTAGGAAAGGAACATTAGATGGCAATGAAATGGATTCTCAGATATTTGAAAGGTACCACAAATCAAGCATTATGCTTTGGTGGTTCAAACATTTCTCTACAGGGATATGTTGATGCAGACATGGCAATTAATATAGATAACAAGATGAGCACTACAGGATATGTATTTACTGTAAGTGGAATAGCTGTCAGTTGGGTTTCAAAAATCCAAAGTGTTGTTGCACTTTCAACAACAGAAGCAAAGTATGTTGCTGCTATAGAGGCTAGTAACGATATGATTTGGTTACAAAGGTTTATGGGTGAATTGAGTAAGGAGCATGATATGCGCACATTATACAATGATAGCCAAAGTTCCATTCATCTTGGGAAGAACTTAGCATTTCATTCCAGGACTAAACACATAAAACACAAGTACCATTTCATATGATCAGTGTTGAAATATGGAGAGTTGAAGCTGGAAAAGATACACACTAGCCAGAATCCTACAGATATGCTAACAAAAGTTCTAACCAGGGAGAAACTAAGAATATGCTCAGTTTTAATTGGTCTTCAAGGATGACGATGAAGATGATAAACAACGAGGTCCAAAGAGGAGTAATTGTCCAACAAATGAAGCAGTGGTGGAGTTGCTAAAATCATTCTCCAAGTGGGAGATTATTGGGTGTGGAGCATGATTATTTAGAGCTCTTTTTTTTCAGCCAGATGTATACCCCAAGAATTTTATACACCCCTCCATGCTGGGGGGTGCAAGGGGGACTTGTCTCCCTTGCGGGGATTCGGGGGGGGGGGCGATCCCCCCCAATTGGGGGGTCCAGGGGCCAACGGTCCCCTGGTGGGGGTTTCGGGGGCAGCGCCCCTGAAGCTAAAAGCAGATGTAAAATTGCCTTGTAAAAGTATAGTAATTTCTAGTCAATCTGGGTCGTTCATTAGGCAGATGATCTGATTGTAGAACTTATTTTAGTTTAGGGTTTTTTCCCTAGAAGGCAACCCCTTTCTTTGTATGAGGGCATTGAATTTGAGGTTGTGTAATAGATGTGTATTCTCTGAGTGAGAAACAAAGAGGGGAGACGGTGAGAGAAAACAAAGGATATTACAACAAATCTGTTGTAGGTTGTGTCTCTTCATTTTGTTGGATAATAGAAAGGAAGACTGGCTATTCGGGGTGGGCATAGCCCAAACTGGGTGAACCACGTATATCTGTGTCTCTCTTGTTTTATGCATTTTCTGTGTTTATATTTCTGCAATATTTTATGTGTTCCATTGCTCCGTAATATATAATTTTCTAACATAATGCTATGTTTTTAATGCAGTTGGGGAGTTTTCCCTCTAAAAAGAGCTTCAACTCAAGGATTGACCATCCAGAGTGGTTTGCAAGCTCCTGAGTGTTCAATATTATTTGGTTTGCAATCTGTAAGTTGTTGGCATGTCAGCCCCACTTCCATAACTGGATCTTGGAGGGTGGGCATATCATAGTGACACTCATCTCTTGTTTACCCAGATGACCTTCTAGAAATGGGTGAATGTGGGAGGGATGGTTACAAGGTGGTATCATAATAGGTTCTATTCTCTTTGGGTGATATATCATAACATAGGATGGTATCAGAGCTTCTAGGTTCAAATACTTGGACTGTATGGGCTAGGTGTGATTGTTATGCATGTATGTCAGTTGTATGTGTGTTTACTATGCATGCATTGTAGTGGCTATGGTTATCATGTGTATAGTTAGTTTTATAGTTTTACATCACCCTATATGATGTTATGATGTTGAGATGTTGATATGATTGATGTTATTATGCTAATCTAGACTAATTTTTGTAGACGAGATAGCCTCCCCTGAACTTCACTGAGGTATGGTTTTGATTATGATTTCTATTTGGTTTATCTAACATGGGATGTTTCTAGGAGATAGAAGGTCAGAGATGAAGAGCATAATGGTGGAATATAGTTCACATGACTCTTCTTATAGGCCTTGTGTGAATTCTATGGAATGGGATAGGTTAGTTGGGCAGCAAGGAGAAGCATTAGAGGAAATTTCAACCTTAAAGTGGCCTCCTAAGGAGAAACAATAAAATAAGAGTTAAAATAATAAAATAAGTGCTATGAATTTTGGAGGGAAAAGAAGAAAACTACTTTTTTAATTGTACTTTTGGCTTATCTCCTTACAGATTTACTAAAATTTCAAGTACAGGCACTTGTTGCATGCAGAATTAAATTCCACATCCAACAAGTACCCATCATGCATACTTTTGAGAAGGCCTACATTGATAAAAAAAAAAAATGAAGATACATTAAAAAAGTGTATTCAATATGAATTTTAAATTTATCCTAATTTTTTATCAATGTGGATCTTCTCAAAAGTATGCATGATGGGTAGTCATTGGATGTGGAATTTAATTATGAATCCAATGAGTGCATACACTTGAAATTTGACTAAAACTATAAGGAGATAAGCCAAAAATACAATTAAAAAAAAGCACAATTTTTCTTCTTTTCCCTCCAATATATTTACATGTACCTCTTTTTAGATTTAAAGGATTTTGATTGGTTTACATACTATGACATGGAAGTTACATGAAAATTTCATGGGAACTTTTAGGCTAAAATTTTCTCTAATGAGTACTCTCCTGATAGAGTAAATACAGTGAGAAGTTTAAAGGTGGAAATTAGAAGTTGTAAGGAAGATAATAAGAGGTTGATTGAGGCATAGGAAAGGATTTCCAAAGCTCAGGAAAAACACGTAGAGGTTAATGCAGTCATCCTTCAAATCCTTTCAGATTTGCATAAGCAAGGACAAATAAGGATCAGTCATGGACATGAGAGAAAGAATAATGGGATATATGGTAGAAGGTATCGATCAAGATACAAATTCTACAGGGATGACATAGTCAGAGGCAATAGATATTTGGATACCCCTAACAATAAGGCTATCACTCATGGATTTTATTCTAGTTCTGGTTCTGAAGACATCATCGTCATTACTACCAACATCCTCATAGGAGGAGTGAGAAGCAATGTTTGTGAGAATAGTTTAATAAAGCCAAGCCTCCTACTTTTGATGGGGATGTGAAGAAACTAGAAGATGCAGAAGCATGGATTCTTGGGATGAATAAGTTCTTCGAATAGCATGATTATTCAGAGAATATGAAATCCATGATAGCTATTTTCAGTCCCAAGGGAAGAAAAACATCTCGTGGGAAGATGTGAAGCATGTCAGAGGAATTAGGGTAAAGGAGCATAGTTTGCATGAGTTTAAAAGGCTCTCCAGGAAGAAGTACTTTTTTGAGATGTATTATGATGGGAAGACCAAGGATTTCTACGATTTGAAGATGGTTTCCATGACATATGAAGAGGACATGACTAAGTTTTTGGAATTGTTGAGGTATGTGCCCTACCTCAAGGATGAGAAGACAAAGGTCCAAAGGTTCATCAGTGGATTGCCTTTAACATTTAAGGATAAAATTGAGTATGATGAGCCTCGATTATTTAGGAAGTCATCAGGAAGTTGAAACATTGTTATGAGCAGTCAAAGCGCAAGTATGAGCCTAAGAAGGATTGAAAAGGTAATGAGAATACTAAAGGAAAGTGGGCTAAGAAGCGAGTAAGACCTCAGTATGTAGGTGATAAGGAGAATGTAGCACCATGTTAGAAGTTCAATGCAATTGATAGAGGACATGGATTTCAGCCCGAGGAGTAGAATAAGGGTGATGATAGGAAGCCTTTGTAGTGTTGGACTTGTGGTGGAGAGCATCTCAAGAGAGATTGTCCATCGCACTAGGGTGGAAATCCTCAAATCTATATTGCTCAGAAGGCACATACAATTTGATATGTTTCTCAGAGTATTCCTCAGATTTATGCAACAATTTAATATAGGAAGGTTGATCATTAGTAATCAATTATTGAGATGGAAGGTAAGCTTCATGATTGAGTTGTTTCTATTTGGATTGACCTTGGATCTAATTATAGATATATCAGTCTTGACTTGGTGGATATATGTTGCGTAAATAAACAAGTGCATGCATAATCTTAATTGGTGCAATTGACTATAGGGACCAAGAGAAGAGTTGATCATTGAGTGAAATCGTATGCATTTGAGATGAACAGTATGCCTACATTATCACATCTAAATATGATTCCTTTGGGTTCATATAGTATGCTTTTGGGAATGGATTGGTTTTTCATTCATAGGAGTAAAGTGGATTGTTGTGATAATGCTATTGAGTGCCTGGATGATGATGGGGAAAGGAGAAGCTTGTAGGGAAAGAAGAAGCCTATATCAATGAGAATGGTTACAACTATGCATGTAACACACAATTTCTAGAAAGGATATGTATTGTTTGCAATTCATATTTCCAGTGATAAAAGGAAACATGTTGATTATGATGAAGTCCTAAAGAGGTATCTCATTTTCCAATAGTTTAAGGATGTGTTTCCAGCATATATTTCAGATTTGCCTCCTCATAGGTAAGTGGATTTTTCTATTATGTTGATGTTGGGAGAAACACTAACATCTAAGGCACCTTATAGGATGAGCACTTGAGAGTTGGTGGAATTGAAGTTGTAGCTTGAGGATATGCTTGATAAAGGATACATTAGGATAAGTGTGTTTCCTTGGGGTGCACCAATGTTGTTTATAAAGAAAAATGATGATACTCTCAGATTGTGCATTGATTATAGGTAGTTGAACAAGGTGGCTATCAAGAACAAATATCCATTTCTACGGATTGATGATTTGTTTGATCAGCTACAGGGAGCAACATTGTTCTCAAATATTGATCTGAGATCAGGATATCATGAGGTGCACATCAAAGAAGAAGACATTTACAAGACTTTATTATGTACGAAGTGTGGACATTACACATTTATGGTGGTTCTGTTTGGTCTTATTAATGCTCCAACCACTTTTATGTGCTTGATGAAAATTATGTTGCATCCTTATTTGGACAAGTTTGTGATGGTATTTATTTATTATATATTGATAGACTCCAAGAATGAGGAAGAGCATTTAGAACACCTAGCATTAGTGTTGATATTGTTGAGAGATCATCAGTTGTATGCTAAGCTCAACAAGTGCACTTTCTTTCAATATTAGATTGACAACTTGGGACATGTTGTTTCCAAGGAGGGGATATCATTGGACCCAAAAAAGATTAAATTTATCATGAAGTGGCCAACACTTAGGAATGTGGAGGAGGTCAAATCATTCATGGGAGTAATAGGTTATTACATGAGGTTCAATAGGAATTTCTCATGGATTGGCTATCCTACTACATCTTTGCAGAGAAATGGAAAGAAGTTTGAATAGATAGACTCACATTGTACAACTAATTTTTAGCAATTGAAGCATTTTATTACAAACACTCTAGTTTTGAAGATTGTAGATCCTGATAAGGAGTTCGTTGTATGTACAAATTCTTGCAAAGAATGGCTTGGTGGGTTCTTGATGCAGGAAGGACAAGTGGTTTACTATGAGTTTGGGAAGCTGAATGAGCATGAAAAGAACTATGCGACTCGTGATCTTGAGTGTTGTGTACAGATGATGCTATGTACGTGTTGGATGTGCAATGCTATGTACATATGTTTCTCTACGCATGTTATACATATGGTTATATGTAAATATGGTATTTTATGCATGATTGTACAAGTGGTGTTCTGAGCATATGGTGTCGTGTACTTGTACATGTGGTGTTGTGTACATATCATGCATGTGATGCTATGTACATGTGGTGTCATGTACATTTCATGCATGTGGTACGATGTACATGTGGTATTGTGTACATGTTGTACAATGGTGTAGTGTATATGTAACATTGTGTACACATTGTGCAAGTGGTGCCATGTACATGTAATGTTGTGCACACATTGTGCAGGTAGCTACAGTGTACATGTGGTACATATGATACTAGTTTAGATGCATGTATTTCATGGTGTTGTATGATGTGTGTAGCTATATTTGTGTGACGCACACTATGTTTATGTGCACATGGTTGAGGAGAAGGCATAGGGTGTTTGTCTGGTGTGTAAACCGATCTGGAGTGCGTATAGAGTAAAGACAAAGGTAGAAGTTAAGGGTTGATGAAATGATAAGTAAGAGAATTTTAATTAAATTTTATTTATGCATGTGATTTATGACTATGGTATATAATGATTATATGTGATTTGTGATTCTGGTTTATGATGGTTACATGTTATTTATGATGTTGATCTATGCTGGTTGTGTTCTTAGCTAACTAGATGCATTATGTTTTTACATGATGTTTTGATCAAGCAATTAGTTTGACTTGTTGTGACAAGAAGCGAACATAATTGCAAGTGTACCTTGCTGGAGAGCTACCAATGAGGAATGATTTGAAGTTATTTCAATTTATTTTGGATCTAATGGAAGTTATGTGCTTGGAATAGGAATGCATGAACATGCCTGGTTGAGTGGCCAAAATCGACTGCAAGAATTGGCAGCAGCAACAACAAAAGCAATTAGAACATGCAACAATACGTTGGTAAAGTAATTCATGAGCAGGGCCATTATGGGACACTGGTACCCAATAGTGCCCATTGATTTCCATGAGCATGTTATGATCGGTATGATGGTTTAGGCAGATATATGCTTTGGGTGTTTAATCTTTCGATGCAAGGAAGTCTTGCAAAGGGATGGATCACCTGGGATAGGGGATTCCAGGGAAATTGGAAGGTGATTGACTACATGGAAGGGGGTGGCTAGGTTTCCCAAGTGACTGTGTAGCAGAGAAGGGAAGGTCATGGATATATTGGTTTTTGTCATTAGCATTGTCATATGGAATCAAATGCACATTGGGAGTGCGCACTAAAACAATGGGTCCGTAACTATTCACTGAGAGGACAAGTAGAGTAGGATTGTAACGCTTGAAATTGGATGCAATTCGACTGTGGTAGTGGATTCTAGACTTCCTGGGAAGGAGGTGAATATTGGTATTACTTGGACGGTGGTGGCATGAGCCTATGGATTCCCTTCTTTGATTGATACGGGAATCGTATCCCTTAGTTGTTGGTTTATAAAATGTGCATGTGTATATGTGGTTATTGTAAATATTGTAATGAGTTTTGTTATAAAGCTCCAATATGTTGTATGGCTATTATCTAGTCATGATGTTTTTCTTTTGACCAGGTATTTTATCGTAAATACAACAATGAGTTAAGTTATAAAGCTCCATGGGAAGTATGTTTGTTTTCAGTGGTTTTGTTGAGGTCATGGTGTGGTTTAACACCAAGGATGGTGTTCTCGAAGGAGGAGGGTTCTATAACAGCCCTGGTGAAAATTCCATTTAATAAATTTAATAAAGGAAAAATAAGACCATGAGTAAGGGACACTTATTCCAAGTTGAACGTTGGGAAAATATATCCTGGTGGACATCATTGGATGTGTGTGTTTTGGCTAAGAAAACTGGCAAAGTCTAAGGCAAAGGAATTAAAAGGAAAAAAGGAATTTTTGGCACATTTATTTATGAAAATAATGGAAATTAGGAGAAAAGGGAGGTGAAAGGTCATAGGTTGCATGTGAGGAGGAAATTAAAGGAAAATAATGGAAAATGAATAAAATAGAGGCATCATTCATAAAAAGGCTCCTAAGGATTAGTTGGTGACCTTTTGTCAATTCAAGTTTGGAGCTCTCTCTCTCTCTCTCTCTCTCTCTCTCTCTCTCTCTCTCTCTCTCACCCTTGGTCACTTAAAATTTTCTTGGAGCACTCTAATTTGGAGCAAGGAAAGGAAAGTAAGCAAATAAATGGAAAAGCAAGTAAGGATCAAGGAAAGGAGAGAAGGATCAAGCAACTTCAACAGGAATAGTTGTAGGTAACCTTTTGCATGTGTGATTTCCTAGCTGGTTTGGACATGCATGGCTTTGCATCTTGGTGTATGGTTCTCTTGGTGTCAGTGGCATGGTTTTTCTAGGATATGACAGTGGATTTTAGCCTAGCCTAGTCTTTTTCTAGATGCCATGGCATGCTGGGATGTTATTTCAGTTTTTTCACTTTGGAATTGTCGAATGGATTTCAAAATCCAGGGCAGAGGTGGTCTCAAGTTTCATTCCTAGAGGCCTAGGAATCCCTTAACCATTTTTGGTGAGATACGCTGTAAAGCCTGAGAGATAAGTCTCAGTTTAGGGTCTATTGACCCATGTTTGGATTATAGTTAAGCCTAAGAGACAAGGAGACAAAAAATTCCTCAAGGATAGTGATGGATTCTGGATGGCATTCCAAGTTCAGTTGAGTTGTGATCGGAGCACTGATTTTGGTGTGTTCACAGCTTGATGAGAGTGGAGGTGGTTAACCTCTGGATTCCCTTGGTTTTTCTTGAATTTTGTTTTCTATGAGATCCAACATTCATGCTTGGAATATGGCATGGGGGTGATTGGCTGAAAGAGATATTTGGTTCAGCCATGTCCATGGTTGGGTGGTACGTGGAAGTCCTGAACCTGGTCCTAAGTTCTCTTACCTTTTCACTGATTTATATGTGGATTTAATGGATGCCATACCTATGATATTTATATGGTTTTATGTTGGTTATAAGCATGGTTGAATGACTTGTTTATGTCATGGTTATTTCATATATTTACTTGTAACTATTAAATGGATGGACGCAAGACATAATTGATGATGTAGTAGCTCAATGGAGAAGGAGGTGATCCTTCTGGTTATGTTTCATAAGTTGTTTCAGTTGTTTATGCTTTGTCTTCTATCCTAGACCTATAGGTTGCATTGATGCCAAGTGGTTAGTAGAATGTCAGTCTCAGTTGGGGATGCTCAGGCCTAGTCCTAAGAGTGATTTTTGATTGATCAACATTTTTATCATGTTTTTAATGAATTGTTGAAGTTACAACAAGTTCTGGCCAAAGGCCAATATTTTGGGCTAGAAAATTGGCTTAAATCATGGGGTCATTGGCATAAAACTAGAAATTTTGGTCTACAGTAGTTGGCAGGCAGGCCTATGAGAGCGACTTTGGGTTTCTGGTTGCTCCCTTGCCCATAACATGAGAGAGACTATGGCCTAAGAGCTGCATAATAGTAGTGGGACCAAGGGATAGGTTGTCTTAGTGGTTGACTTGTCTCCTAAGGGTTGTGTTGATGATGTTGGATGATTGTATGTGATGTTCCATCGATTCCACTTCCCTAAGGTGACATAGGAGGTTGAATTTGATCATAGTAGCATCTCTCCTCATGTTTACCCTAGTTTCCATGGTTAATTTAGGTAGAATTGGGAGGGGGTGTTATAGATTGGTATCAGATCATGGTTGCTCTCTCCTTAGGTGAAGGTGCACTTGCATTCCATTTGCTTGTTGCATTTCATAATGATTTATCATGATTGTAGTAAGGTTTTCATGAGGAACTTGATTTTATTTTGTGGAATGCATTGTCAGAAGTATATCACTGGTTATAGGATTATATGAAAATTCATTACATCCTTGTATGTTAGGTTCCATTCTTGGTTGTTTGATTACATGTATTAGTCTTGTAGGTTGGTTACAAGAATTGATCACTTATTCTCGACTACATGCGTTCATGCGTATTTGTAGTTGATTATGCATTTCTTATGCATGTTGATGGTGGCATATGGAAATGTGTACAATGGAGTAATGGTTGTTCTCATGCATGAGGTAATGGTTTGTGAAGTTGAAATGGCCATGCATTGATGATGAGACTCTAGCTAGAATGATGTGAATATGGTTTGGTACTCATGAGTTATATATCTATATGCAGTCGTCATGCATGTATGGACTTGGTTATAGTTATGCATGAATAGTAGGTCAAACATTCCTTGTGAAGTCATGGTATGAAATTTAGGTCATCAGGGTGATATCGGTACGTTATGATGGTAATGTGTTGGTTGAGATAGAGTAGGAGATGCAAATCATCATAATGAGGTTACATCATTGGACTATAGGGCAAGAGCAGATTGTCATATAGGTATTGTATGTTTGGCATGCAGGTATGTAAGTCAAGGATTGTGATATGCATTAGGCTTATATACATTAGGTTTATGTACGTGTCTTTTGATGTTATGGTTACATTCATGATAGATGTTAGTTGATTAGTGTAGTTATATGCACATGTGTTAGATAGTCAAGAATGAGAGTAGCCTATAGTTGTATGCATTTCTATTATTGTTTTACATTAGATAACCTGATGATTAGGTTATATGTTGTTGATTAGCATGACATATAGCTTATTGTTGTTATATGCTATTAACTTGATGATTATGGTTATCTCATTGAGATCTTGATGTTGTAACTTGGTTTGGCCATATGTGTGATGGTTATGTTCATTGCATTAAAGATCTTGATATTATATGTTTTATGTTAACTTGGATTAGCTTATGTAGATGGTTAGGGTTACGATATTTAGGTATGACTTGACTTATTGTATTGCATTGTGTGGTACTAATCTAGACCGATTGTACATGTATGATTGCTATGCGTAAATTATATTTGTTTATCATATTATGATGCGAACATGTTAGTTAGTGATTTTTATGGATAGCATGATCTTATTTATGTTTAAGCTCATGTTTTGAGAAGTTATATTGTGCTAACTAGCTTGATTATGTAGACAAGATTTCCTCCCCTAAGATATAGTAAGGTATGAGCTCGCTTATGTCGCATATTTGGTGCTTAATGGTTTGATTATGTCATCTAGTTTATTTATTTAACGTGGTATGTTATCAAGTTGGTTGAACGTTTGATGAATTGCATAATATGAGTATGTGTTCAAATGATCTTGTTTTGAGATGATTGTACTAATACATATGTGTTGAGACAAGTTATTTGTACTTGAGTATAGTAGGTGACAATTGTAGCATTATGTCTAATGACTATGAGTTGACTATGGATTATGACATTATTTTTTGTAAAATTTGATTTCAAATTGATATATATGATTGTCTTGATATTTGGAACATGTAGTTTACATGTGTGCATAGTTATAGGAAACACGTTTGGTATTAGCATGACAAGGTAATAGTTGATGTGTTTATATAAATAATAGTTGGGTGATTTGACAATACATAGTAAGCCTCGATTGTAATAAGGTAAAAAGGTAAAAGGAAGGAATTGGACAAGAATTCCTTTGGCTAGGTTTGGACACCCTAATTCCAAACGAATGAGTTCTTTGCATACAAGGAGTCTTCTTACACTTGATTTTTTTGACATTATGTGGATATGTGCTAGATTCATCACCATGTACTTGATAGGCATATTACCAAGTCTCTAGTTATAGGTGGATTTGTCAAGATAATTGGAGTCCCTTGAGTGATGGCATGGATGTGTGTAGTTGCTAGGAAACAAGCTTCGCACGAAAAGATAAGGTAACTGATGTATTGCTATGTTTATTTATGCAATGACATTATGTGTTTATCATAGTATAATGTAGGTAGTTGCATGGAAAGAGAGATTGTCATGAATATTGAAGAAGGCTCAGGTTGATCTTTCCTTTGGAAGCACTAGGAACCATGGGGATTGAGTGATGGTGTCTGTTGTTAGTTATGGGCTTTTGGTATTTTGTGATTGTTGCACTTGATTTGTGATTTTTCATGTGTCTGGTGCATAGCTATGCCACTTTTCTACGGTGTCGTATTATTGTTATGGGTTTTCATGATCTTCTTCTTGTTTGTTTCTTGGGTTTCATTTTATGCGTTGAGTCTTGGGAATTGGTTCGAAAAGAGGAAAGTTAATGGAGCTCAGGGAGAGTCATATGGTATCCAACAGGTAATGTAAGACACGGATGAGGCTTTGTGCATGAGTAAGTGCAACGGAAGGTAAGACTATGATAGTTGATTGGGCTGGTTGGGTCCATTATGGTAAATGGACGGTGGCAGTACATACATGAAAAGGGTAACCAGAAAAGGTAAATTAAATGGATCTGAGTTGTTGGATGCCTTATATATGTTAGGAACCATTGTTCTTAATATTGTGCATGTTATGCCTAAATAAGGAAGTTCTCTTAACCTAGAACTTATGTTATATGGTAATTATGTCACGATCATGATTATGCCGATGTTTATATATGTATGCATGTATGGATGTATGTCTTTGTCTGACAGGATGATGATTGTTTTATGCTAATGATTACATATGTATGTATGTACGTTGTCATTGTCTAACAGGTTTGTTAGGGATCGTTCTTGTGGAGGAATGACTTCTTACACAAGTGAATGGCATGAAGAGATTCCTGGTTAATGAGGAATCAAGTGGGAAGAGTAGTCATGACAAATATACGAGTTCAGTATCATGTGGATATGAATTGATATTGTATACTTGCATTATGCATATGTTTATGATAGGTAATGTTGAAGGATACATCATCGAAATGAAAGTAGTATGATTTGCAACATGTTGGGACAAGCATAGATAAGACACTGGGAGCAAGTTTTCTTGGTAGAGATGGTGTGCTTTTGGATGTGAGGTACAATTGTTGTGAATATGTTGTATATGTTTTATATGTTGCATTTATGATGATTGTGTACATGCGGTGTTGTTTATACATGGCGTGTGTACATGTTATTTATGCAATGTTATGTATAGGATGGTACAACAAGTGTTTTGTGCATATGGTGTTGTGCACATGTTGGATATGAAGTGTTGTGTACAGATGATGCTATGTACATGTTGGATGTACATGGATATATACATATGGTGCTCTCATGTTGAAAATATGGTTCTATGTACATATGGTGTTCTATGCATGATTGTACAAGTGGTGATGTGAGCATGTGGTGTCGTGTACATGTGGTGTTGTGAGCATGTCATGTTGTGTACATGTCGTACATGTGATGCTATGTGTTTTCCTTTGAGATGACGCTAGGTCAGTTAGTCATGCCATAGCATCTAAAATATTTTGTTGGTTTTAAATTTTATGGATGACCAATTATACGAATAATATTTTAAAATAGGTGCTTAAGCCTTCACAAATACTAAACTAGATGAAAGGGATGCTATTTATCTAGCTATAGTTAATTGATTTAAAGTGAATGAATATAAGAATATGTGATGGTATAACTTGCTAAATATTCAAACAAAATATTTGATTGGTTATAAGCAAATACTACAGGAAAACAACATTTCATGTAGAACAAAATATATTCAAACGAATGCAGATTTGTGTGCCAATTAATTGATATAGGGGAGTTTATAATAACAAATAGGCTTATAAGCTAGACCCTAGTTATTGTTGATAACTTCATAGGGGATTTAAGATTTACTAATACTCAATATGATCTTACCCAAATCTCTGCGTAAAGACATGAATATATGAAGCAATACATAATGAAATAATCACATATGAAAAATTACAAGAAGACAAAGCTATAGTATGCAAACTCAGAATCCTTTCATTAGCTTTGGAAATCTCTAGCTTGGTTACAATTATGTTCTCAATGTTCATACAAGGGTTCAACCCTTAATAACTCAAAGGGGGAGCTACTTATACAAAAAGTTCTAGATATTTTCAAAACAAAATTACAAAAATAGTACAAAATTGTAGGAATTTTGAAAACTACTAAGTGGTGGCACTTTCCTTTAAGAATCTGTTGATGATGTGGTCCCCAAAAAGTGTTGCCCAACTATCCTTCATTTGTTGATGAAAGTTACTCAATAACTTCACATAAGTGATCCCATCGGTTTTCACTTGGTATGGCAAGATTTACCAATTTTCTGTAAACTTCATCAACCTCGATGTATTTCTCAAAAGAGTGAGAGTATTTACAAAAATATGTTTAATTTCATGCTTAATAGTCAAATCAAAATATAAGGCTTCTAATGCTTGTTTCCTTGTAATATGCCCCTATATACCTGCAAATTTTGATTTATAAGTGGCTACGGTATAAAGCTTCTCGCGGTATTCTTCTAGACCGATCATCCTATCATTTTGTGCCACTAATCTTAGCAGTCCTCTCTGATCCGGTAAATTGAATTTAAAATGAAACCTATGGACTGAATTCTTCAAGGTTTGACACTTGGTCTCTACGTGAGTCATCAAATTCTTCTTCTGCAACACCTTCTTGATTTCCAAGATGGTTTTTGTTCTGTCCTGAATTTGAATCTGTTCCAATTTGGCCCTTGTTTTTGAGTTAATAACTCTAATCATGTCTGCAACTTCACTTGGTTTATCAGTTGCTTCACTTGACCAATGACTACCTGACATCTGTTTATGAGTTCCTCCTACTAAAAAATGAACTGAATGGAAGGCCATACTTCAGTCATGACCTTCCTGATATCTACCCATATGCTTTCCTTGGCTTGGGCCAAGGTCTGAGCCATCAATGGTTGACTCTGTGATTCTTCAATTCTTCTGTTCAACCTATGTGTTTTCTACATTTCCTCAACATACAAACTATCATTATTTATTTTCTGAGCTTCTAGATTCTGAAATTTCTTATGAAGCCTTTCATTCTCTTTCTTTTGGTGACTGAACTCCTGTGGGAGTTTGTTCAAATCCTGTGTTATCGATGAAGATTCCCTTATGGCTAGTGTATATTCCCCTATTGTTCTAGACATTGTGATAGGAATAACAGTGATTGGAGCTATAACTATCTGAGTAAATTTTTCTTTTTCCTTAAGCAATTTCTCAATCTGCTCCTCCATGGTTTTAATCTATACATTCTGCTCAATTATTAGTTTGAGCATTTCTTCCATGTGTTGATCATTCGCTGCTATCTCCTGGGTCTGGGGATCCTCTGTAGAAGGAAATTTCAATTGTTTTCTCAATAATGCAATGTTTGTGTTCTTCTTCCTAATAATATCTTCAGCAACTTTAACATCACTAGGGTCATATCCAATTTTAATTACTATGTCCTCCAATGACTTAACCCTATTGTATTTAGCTAAACATGATATTTTCTCAATCTTCAATTGTGACTTCACATTTGACAAAGCAGTTTTAAGCTTTGACAATTCCATAGTAGTGTTGGTCATCACTGAGAACAACATCTCACCAAACTACCTATGCATATCCATTTGATCAATTAAATGTATCTTATTTGCATCAAATGTAAGTACATTCTTCTTATAATTAGAAGAACCTTTAGGAAAGGGGACTTGACCCTAAAAGAAGGCCATTTACATTCTTCCTTTCTCACTATCAAATGTTGTCAACAACATGTGCTATGATGTGGAAGTTTGCTTCCAAAATTATGCATAAACATTAGCTTTCAAAGCTTCATTCTTCTTCTTGGTTTCAAGGAAGTTAGTGAAAACATTTGACTCCTCTGTTTCACTTGTTCCTGCTAATTGAGTAATTTCTAGCAAATTCTGTGAAGTAGAAGAAGGAGTAGTAATAACAAGTTCTTTTGACCCTAAAAAAGCCTATGAATCATCCAAATTGATGATGATAGGCTCCTTTTGACCTTCAGTTGTAGCAGTAGTTGTAGTGCCTTTTGATTCAATCCTTGATTTCTTCTGGTAATGGATGAATTCCTTTTCTCCAAATGTTGATGATGATGATCCTTTCCTAGGCCTCTTGTCATTTTTAATTTGAGAGATAGGATTCTGAAGAGTATAAGGAGGTAAAACCTATTCTTCTACTTCTTGAAGAGTATTCTCTTCCCATTGTTCTTGATTTCTAAACTTTTCAATCTCTAGCCTAGGTGTATGATTATAAGGAGTGGTTTTGAGTTCCACCCTTAAGTCTGAAATAATGTTGAATGGATCATAGGACCAGGTAAAGCTAGGTTGGAAACCCATCTATTTCAAAATAGCATCTGCCTCTAAACCAACTGATCTGGTATTACAGATGAATGATCCAGCCTATGCCTTGATCTTAAACTTTGATATCCTCTTCCCTAAGATGAAATGGAGCTCATCCATGTTCATCATCTTCCTAATATATTCCAGAGAAAATATTATCATTGGAACATATTCTGGTAGCGTATATGGAGCCTATTCGCAGCCATATACTCATATATTTATGTAGTTTTGGTAGAGGTACCAATATCCACTTCTGACTTGATCACTGAGGTGTAGGATCCTTTTAATTTTTGAGTTGATCTTGGTTTCACTCTGATTGCTGAGGAGCTGTGAAAATGGGTGAATGAAACAATCTATGAAATCATAGAATTTGAAATCAGTTGATTTCTTCCTAATCAATGATGTCTAGTGAATATCTGATTGATTCTCTTGTTTATCATATTGCTTGTGAAAAAAAAGAGGCAACATGTCTCCCTAATGAAAAATAAACATATGAAATAAAATTGAGGAGTATTTAAATACTCCTTTAGTAGTGAGGTTCATCAAATTCTCATGCATAGCTTCAGCCAAAAGTTGATTGTAGTTATACATGAAGGTAGGCTTATTTTGTTTGGAAAATATAAACAAATAGCCTAGGATAGCTTCATCTACCCATTGGTCTGATTGATAGCCTAATAAGAAAGAAATGAGAGAAATTATATGTTTGGATCTTTCAGGAAACATATATGCTGGGTAAGGAGGATTCTTCTTAGGGAGCTCAACATCTTCAGGGAGAAAGATCTCAAAGATTTGAGCTCTTTGAGGGAAAGTCAGCTTGTGATACAGGTCAATTAGGGCTGCAATGGAGAAAAAACTAAGGGAGTCACTATCAGGTATTAGAAGCATTTGGTTTATCGTTTCTGTAGAAATAGTTACCAGAATGTCTCCATTCTGAGCTACAATTATTCTCTGTAAGGGATTATATTTAGATTGGCACCAGATAACTAGGTAGGGAAAGGAATAAGTCTAGGGAAATATTTACAAAGGTAAATTGGATTCCCAGAGGTTTATTTCATCCTTTGAATCGAAATAAGTCTACTTGAGCCAGTTGTGTAATTTAAACATGTTGAATTCACTTTTGGTGTCTGTAACTTTGAAGTATTGATCGACTAATGGGATATGGTCCAGGTCCAAGGCATCAGAGTCCTTTGGGGTTTTAGGAGTTGCAGAGGAGATGGCATAGGGTTTATCCTTTTTCTTTGGAGCCATGGGTATAACAGAACAGTAATGGTGTAGGGAAAAAAATGCAGAGATAGCTAAAGGATACTTCTAATTGTAGGCTTGGCTAAATAGAGTAGTTGCACACAGAACTGTGAATAGAAATAGTGAAGAAACTATAGAAGAAGGAAAATGCAATGGGGGATACAAATATTGAACAGGGATTTAGGATGACCGTTACATTAGAGGTCGTTATTGATCTGCTAATTAGAAAATTAATGCATTAACAGGAAGGACGAGCAACAATGGTAAGGGAATTTATAGTGGTAATGGATACGCAAGAACGATTAAGAAATATCAGGTGAGGGCATGTGGCATGGACTGATTGGAGGATGGCACAGGAGGAATGAATGTTGGCACGGTATCGGGAAGCACAGGAGTGTGGATGGCAGATTTCTGGGGGGGGTAGTGGTAAGTGGTTTGGATCGAGGGGTGTGCAAAGTGTTGAGGGAGTGACATGTAGGCGAGGGGACCTGCCAGGAAAAACCGTTTTTCACACCCCTTCCCCTCTCGTTGTTATCTCATTTTGTAGTGAGGGGGTGTGAAGAGATTCCCCACTGCTTATATGGTTGGAGAGGCTAATAAATGTTGATCTATGCCCGAAGTTTAACACTTTCTGACAAAAGGGTTTTGTTGTTTATGAATTTTGTTTAAAACATAAAAAACATATTTATTTACAATAATTAATAACCCTTTTAGGAAGGTAATTAAACAATAATGTAATTTAATCTAACTAAGCGTGCATTTTAAACTAGCTTCCCTTTTAAATTATTTAACTAATTTAAGCCTAATCTATATGACTTTAGGCCAATTTGTAAGCATATTAGGCCTTTTATTTGTCCTAATCTAACCTAATTTCTAATTTTCAACCAAAATTAAAATGTCTGGTTGAATTTATTCTCTAGTCTAGAACAAAAATTTTAATGATTTGATCAAGATTAAACAGTTTGATTCAAATCAGAAGAAAACGTTGTGGCATAAAAATAAACTACGCACAGACCTTTATTATTACAAATCGAATTTATTCATGAAGTGGCACTTAAACAAGCACATTTATTCAAATCTTTTTTACTTTCTTTTTATGGGGTCCTATTTCATATATTTATAGTTTTCTATTCTTTCATATTTTCATTTTTTTCTTTATTTTTTTATACCCTCTTTTATAAAATAACAAGTTATTAAATTATCAAAAATAAAGTATATTACAACATCGACTCCAACTGGGGACTGCTTCCTCCTATAGGATGCAGAGAAATTTCAGATCCATGTGCCTTCTCCTCGACTTAATGGGGTCTTCTGTTGAAACAAATACACACTCCATGTAAAATAAAACTCTCCGATATAACATAATGGTGAATAAATGGAAACATCTCAATACTAAATGTAGTGCTTCAAGTACTTCCCATTGACAGGCAATGAGGAATACTCTCCCTCCAAATTCTATAGAATGAAAGTGTTATTACCCTTAACGTCAACAATACTTAAAGGTCCCAACCAAAGGTTGTCAAACTTTCCATGTTTTCCTTTGCCTTCTCTCCTAGCATCCCATCTCAGTACCAAATCACCTTGCCTAAAATATCTTTCCCTAGCTTTACTATAAAACAAGCTTTTCATTTTACTCTGATATTTCTTAAGCTTGTACTATACTTCATCTTTACCCTCATTGAATTCTGTGATCTGATTTATTCTTCGAGAGAGGTCATCAGTCTCTTCATTTGACTCTTGCAAAAAAATTAAAATAGGAAAAGCTAAATGTGTGGGAAATATTGCTTATTTTCCATAAACAATGATCTTTTGGGTGAAATTATGTTGGCCCAAAGCGCATAAATGAGATGAAAATCCCAACTCCTTTTATGATCCTCAACATTTTCCTTATTACTTTAAATAAACTTTTATTTGAGAACTCTTCTAGTCCATTTCCCAATGGATAATATGGTGTAGAGTGATGCAACAAGATCTAATACTTCTGACAAAATTCAATCATCTTAGTACTACTAAAAGCTTGTGCATTTTCTGTCACTATTTGTTGATGGCGTCCAAATCTAAACAATATATATTCTTCAATGAACTTGATCACAACAGTATCAGTTGCATTTCTGACTGGAATGGATTCTACCCACTTGGTAAAGTAGTTTGTAGTTATCAATATCCATCTATGCTGACTCCTTGATGGAGGATGGATTTCGCCAATGAAATCCAATCCCCATTGAAGGAATGGTGCTTGGAATAAGACTGGAACTAATGGAAGAGCTACTAATCTTTGCTTTCTAGCAAACATTTGACACTGTGTATCACTCCTAACCTTTGATACCACCTATGAAAAATGAGTAGGCCAATAAAACCCTTCCCTTAAGATCTTGTATGTTGTGGCCCTCCAAGCATAGTGGCTTCCACAAATTCTTGTATGAAATTCATCAATGATCCCTTCTTTTTCATTCTCAGTTAGGCAAAGTAGAAGGATATTAAGAGGATCCTTCCTATACAAATTTTCATTCATAATACAGTACTTAACATGTTTCAATTTTAGTGTTTTAAATTGATTTCTACTAAATTCAATTGGACATTCAAATTCTCTAAGAAATTTCACAATGTCAAAGTACCAGTCTAATCACAAAAAAAGTTCATCAATGTGAATCAAAATTGTCTGATCTTATGCAGAACGTTCTTGTGGATTCTCTTATGTGGGTATTTCAAAAGGTTCTTATGGATTCTTCTCAGTTGGGCCCTCAGAAGGTTCTTGTGGATTCTCCTATTTGGGGATTTCAGAAGGTTCTTGTGGATTCTCCTATATGGGGATTTCAAAAGGTTCTTGTGGATTCTTCTCAACTAGGACGTCAAAAACAGAATTTATTCCTAAAATATTGCAATTGGATTCAGCAAGAAGCTTGGCCAAGCCTTGACCTTTTATTAGTTTAGTAGTCTTGATGATGAGATCATAATCTGAAATTTTATTTATCCATCTCCCTCTCCTTCCATCAGTGTCAGGCTGAGTTAGAACAAACACTATTAGGTACATAGGAAATGATAGAAGAGTGGAGGAGATAGACTCTAAAGGCTTTCAGAGCTTGAACTAAAGAGTAGGCTTGTTTTTCAATGATGTCATACTTTAGCTCAACATCTCTCATCACCTTGCTAAAGAGGGAAATGGGTTGGTCATCTCCATCTTTGTTCCTTTGCAAAAGAACAATAGCTAGTGTGGTTTCAAAAGAAAAAGAAAATACACTGAAAGGTTGGGATTAATCTGGACTGGCTAATATGGGAGCTTGTACAATGGCCTTCTTAATCTGATCAAATGCATATCTAGCAAGAAAATTCCATTTTATTTCATGATTCTTTTTCAGCATATCAGTTATGTTCTTAATTATTTCTACATAGTTAGGGACAAACCTTCTTAAAAAAATAATTTTGCCAAGGAAAGCTTGAACTTCCTTCTTGTTCCTTGGTAATATGAGTGCTTGAATTGTTGAGACTCTTTTAGGATCAATGACTACTCCTTCTTTAGAAATGATGTGGCCAAGAAGTTTTCCTTCTTGAAGTGGAAACAAAGACTTCTTGGGATTAAGAGAAATCCCAAATTTTCTGCACCTATAAAAAAAAACTTTCTCAAATGCTTCAAATGATTTTAATCGGAATTGGAAAAAACAGTTAAATACTCTAAATAAATAACAAAAAATTTGTTGATTTTACCTACAAATGCAAGGTCCATAGCATGTTGAAATGTGTCTCCAACATTAGTTAACCCAAAAGGCATCTGATTATACATGAATGTGCCCCATGGAGTTGTAAATGCAGTTTTTTCTCTATCCTCTGGACTAACCATAATCTAATTATATCTGAAGAAACCATCTAACATGGAAATTTTTTGGGCTCCTGAAACTTTCTGAAGTAATTGATCCATCTTAGGTAACGGATAGTTGTCCTTCAAGGAAGATTTATTCAAATTCCTAAAATCCACACACAATCTAATTTCAACATTATTTTCCCTCACTGGAACCAGATTGGCTACCAAATTTGAGTATCTTAATGGAAGTATTATTTTAAAATCTAGGAACTTCTTTAGTTCTTTTTCAATTAGAGGATGAAGTAAAGGATTAATTCTTCTCAATTTTTGTTTGAAAGGTTTTTCCTCTGGTTTTAATGGAATTTTGTGTTCATTAAGAGATGTATCATAGGTTTTTAATTCACTATAAGACCAGGAAAAAACATCTTTGTAGGCTTTAAGGAGAGATAAATATTTGTCTTTACCTTCCATCAATAGGGATGCAAAAATTTTAACGTTTCTGATCTCTTCAAAACTTCCAATGTTATAAATTTCAATATTTTCATCAGGTGAATTAGAAAGTGGATTTTTGGGGACATCATTATGATCAAAGAGCTTCTCAAGAGGGATTAGCCCTTTTTGGAATAAATTTATTAGAGAGTTGGATAATGTTATGATCAGAAATTGTAGAATCAAATTGTGGTGTTTGATTTTTGTTGTCAACTTCAAGATTATCAGGTGGTTCTTCCTCAACTTGCTTGTTTGAGAATCCATCTATGACGTGCAAAAAGGATTTTATTTGTTCGTCATCAAATTTTTTTTTACAGTACTTAATATTGCGAGGAATAGATAGCATATGCTTGACTTGAATTTGATACTAGACAAGAATCTTATCAGGGATTTTAAAGGAACTTGCAGAGATAGTTAAGTAATATGCATGCCTTTTTTGATCTCTAGGAATAACAATGATGTTGAATGCTGAAAAGAATTTTTCAAATGAATCCCAAACTTCATTCCTATAAGATCTCAATCTTGGGTGCTTGTTTTGACAAATATTCCTACCTTGTCTAATAATAAGTTCAGAATCACTGTAGACACTTAAATTCTGCACCTTAGTTGGGTGTGGAGCTTGATTATCCTCTACATTCAAAGGTATCACCACATTGGGCCTTTCATTAGGCGGAGATCTGATGGTAGAAGTTATGTTTAATTTAGGGTTTTTTTCCCTAGAAGGCAACCCCTCTCTATATATGAGGGAATTGTATTGTGGCTATGTATATCTATATTCTGAGCCAGGAAGAGAGAGGAGATTGAGAGCGAAGAGGGAGTTACAGCGGATCTACTGTAGGTTGTATCTCTTCAGTTTTCTGGATAATATAAAAAGAATGACTGGTTGTTTCTCGTGGACGTAGCCCAAACTAGGTGAACCATGTATATCTGTGTCTCTCTTGTTTTATGTGTTTTCTGTGTTTATATTTCTACAATATTTTATGTGTTCCATTTCTCTGTAATATATAATTTCCTAACATTTCTAACTCCAATCATAGCAGAAAAGCTTCATACTCTCCTACATTATTTGTTACATCGACTTCAAGTTTGTATGATTGGGTAGTGTTTTCTTTATTTGGAGAAATTAATACAATTCCAGCTCCTGCTCCTTCCTTTGAGCAAGAAACACCAAAGTACATTTTCCAAATATCAGTTCCAATGGTTTTAGGTTGATCAAGAATATCTTCAATAGTTAGTTAAGTATTTTGTGAATTATTTACAGATAGTTCAAAACACCCAAAGTCTTGGTCAACAACATAAATAGGATGATTTCTAGCTTTATCAGCTCTACAAACAGTGTTCATAAATATGACCTCTCTATATAGCTTGTAGAGATTTCTCTATAGATTAGCTAGCTCTGATAACATGTAGAAATTCTACAAATTCTCTAAAAATATCGCTCTGAGACCTATGTAGAAAATATGGTTGTAGATTAACCCGATAATGCAATATAACCAAAGAAAAATACTATAATCTACTTCTACTATTAAAGTGCTTTGCAGAAGCTTGAAATTGAGCAAGATCGAGATGAACGCATATAACCAGAAGAAGAATAATCAATGCACAATACACAAGAAAATACTCAGGAGAAAGCCTCAGCTAAAAACCCCACTATCTGTATTATCATACAAGGTGGAAATACATAGAGATTATACAAAGCCTTAGCTCTCACAGCTAGCCAGCATTCAGTACAATCCTCCTAGATGCTCACAGGTAATCAAAGCTTCTCACAAGCCTTCTCCTCTGCCCTCTAAGCTCCTATTTCCTTATGCAGTTCCTCTGGGATGATCTCCTTCACCCAGTGCAACATTGCTCTCACACACTGTTGTAACACACTGTCAGAAATGCACAATCCTCAAGGAACCTTTTTCCTTCTGGATGCATGACTTTCCTTAATAGGAAAACACATGAAACTGAGAGTACACTATCCTTGACATTTAGCTCAATTGGGTCTTTCTCAAAATAAACATGCATTAGTTTCTGATGAGAGAATCTTCAGTTAATTGGAGGACACTTGTTGATTGCATGCATGCATCAACTGACTGTTAACTCCCTATTAGTTCCTCAAATAGTTTCAAACTAATTTAACTGGACTTAACTCAGTAAACTAAGCTAACTAATTACAACTCAAATATAACTCAATCTTATCTCCTTAATTAAGGGATAATCTCCTTAATATAAGGGATAACTCTTGGATGAATTCAGAAAGACTTCTAACTTGAGTTTCTTCAACTAATTAATCCATAATGAATTAATTAATTATTTCCAAGTAGCTGCTGAGACTAAATTCAAATTTTAATTTATAATTTTAATTCAAGGTCAAATTAAAGTTGGAATATTTTGGATTCTATTTTTATGATTTCTTATTGCTATTTTCAACACTCCCTCTCAACAAGAAAGGGACTCAACTCGATCCCGATCGTGAACCTTTGGAATTTTATGCATGAAACACTCCTCTCTAGTGTTGTTGCTCCAACAACTCTAGAAAAAAAAAAACAACCAACTTGAATTAATATGATGCATCTGTCATCAAAGTCTCTGACTGTTATTGCCTCTATCAACTGAAAGCTTTACACTTCTGGTGACTCAACCTTTCTACACTATTGTCAATCCTTCTCTGCACTCTTCAGTATCTGACTACTCTAGCCTCTATCACTTTGATCTCTGACTGCATCAATCCCACAGATTCCTCCCGCTACTAAGTACTTTGGGCTCCCGTAGCAAGGTATGATCCATGAGATAAAACCTCTCAATGGACCCTGCCCAATTTCAGCCTTCTTGAGACTATCACTTCACATCACCCCACCTCACACCTGGAGGTATGGCTACATGTGATCCCTCTACCCACTTCTCCAATTGTGCCTCCTCCATAATTGTTTGAGACTTCTTCTGGGATTGCATGTTGAGAGGTAATTTACTCTCCCTCTTAACCACCAAGTCTCTAACATTTGCCTTGCTCCTCAGGGCTTTGCATGTACCTTGAACCTCAAGAGCATACAGGTTCTTAACTCGTGAACCAATATATTTCACCTATCTCGTGGTGATGTGTCTAAGGAACACCTTTCCTTTACTGAGGACAACATTGTAGCATTTATCCTCCAACATCGTGACTGATACCAAGTTCTTCTTCAGTCCAAGCACATACTTCACATCTGTCAAGGTGTTAGGAGGTCCATTCTCCCTCTGAAAAGCAACCATGTCCACTCCTGAAACACTATACTTTCTATCGTCACCCATCTCTATGTGCATCTTGAAGTCTTTCTCCTCCAAGGCATGGAATAAACTTTTATTGCCAATAATGTGGAATGAGGCTCCATTATCAATATACTAGACACAACCCATCATCGATGACACCATGCATGCGATGAGGGTAAAGTCCATTTTGTACTGAGAGGCCAATACCTAACCTTCCAATCCTTTTGAGGATCCCTTCTTGGGCTTCTTCGATGGGAAATTAGTCGCATAATGTCCCATATCGTGACAATTAAAGCATCTCACTTTAGACTTGTCAACCTTCTTCCCTCCATGAGAAGAATTCGATTTGGAATGGGAATCATTCCCCTTCCCTTTTCTTGCCTTACTTGCTAAGGTCAGATTTTCTTCATCATCATCCTTGGATGAAGAAACATCTCAAGTGCTCCTCCTGACCTCCTCCTGCATGAGATCCGAACACAGTCATTCCCAATCTGGCAGTTTCTCCCTTCCATTCACAGAGTCCTTGTATCTATTGCAGCTCTTTGGAAGGCCAAGGAGAACAAGGCTCACCATATCATCATCAGCAGTAGTTATTCCTACAAACCAAGCTCATCTCTATAAGTGGTGATCTTGTTCAGATATGTGGAAGTAGTATCGTTTTTCTCCATCTTGATTCTTTGAAGCTTATCCTTGAGTGCCAAATTCCTCTGGTCCCTATTATTCTGGTAGAGATCCTTTAATGTCTTCCACATTGAATATGGAGTATCCTTCCCATGAAGACTCGAGATAATATGGTCTCAAACTCCTTCAAGGATGATCCATCTCACCCTCACCACACACTTCTTCCACTCAGCCAACTCTTGTGCATTAGTTGAACCTGGCTTTGGGATTTCTTGATCAATGAAATCCTTCAAGCCATTGTCTTTCTAATACAACTTCCATGCGATCTTTCCATGATATGTAATTTGAGCTACCTTCCAAGGCATACTCGAATCTCAAGCCATAGAATGTCATTGTCCAACCTTGAAGTATGATAAGAATTCGATTTGCACCTACAACCCCGAACTTCAAACTTCGAATTCTCTTCTCTGTATACTGTTCATAGCTCCGATAAACTAGGCTCTGATACAATGTAGAAATTTCTCTATAGTTTGGCTAGCTTTGATACCACGTAGAAATTTCTCTATAGATCAGCTAGCTCTGATGCCATGTAGAAATTCAACAAATTCTCTACAAATCTCACTCTGAGACCTATGTAGAAAATCTAACTGTAGATTAACCCGATAATGCAATATAACCAAAGAAAAATACTATAATCTACTTCCACTATCAAAGTGCTTTGCAGAAGCTTAAAATTGAGCAAGATCAAGCTAAACACATATAACCAGAAGAAGAAGAATCAATGCATAATACACATGAAAATACTTAGGGGAAAGCCTCAGTTAAAAACCCCACTATCTGTATTATCATACAAGGTGGAATTACATAGAGATTATACAAAGCCTTAGCTCTCACAGCTAGCCAGATCTCAGTACAATCCTCTTGGATGCTCACAGGTAATCAAAGCTTCTCACAAGCTTTCTCCACTGCCCTCTACGCTCCTATTTCCTTGCATAGTTCCTCTGGGATGATCTCCTTCACCCAGTGGAACACTGCTCTCACACATTGCTCCAACACACTGTCAGAACTACACAACCCTTAGGGAACCTTGTTCCTTCTGTACGCATGAGTTTCCTTTATAGGAAAACACATGCAACTGATAGTACACCATCCTTGACATTTGGCTCAAACAGGTATTTATCAGAATAGACATACATGGGTTTTTGATGAAAGAGTCTTCATTTAACTAGAGAACACTTGTTGAGTGCATGCATGTATCAACTGACTGTTAACTCTCTATTAGTTCCTCAAATAGTTTCAAGCTAATTTAATTGGACTTAACTTAGTAAACTGAGCTAACTAATTACAACTCAAATATAACTCAATCTTATCTCCTTAATTAAGGGATAATCTCCTTAATATAAGGTATAACTCTTGCATGACTTTAGAAATAATTCTAAATTGAATTTCTCCAACTAATTAATCCCTAATGAATTAATTCATTATTTCCAAGCAGCTGGTGAGACTAAATTCGAATTTTAATTCAAGGACAAATTAAAATCAGAATATTCTAGATTCTATTTCTATCATTTCTTGTTTCTATTTTCAACATAGCTTGAGATTCTCACCCCCATAAACTAGAATGGTGGCATAAAACATATCAATTTGTAGGCTTCCTCCTAGTTTAACACAATAGGATCTTCACAGTAGCATGCCAAATTTTGGGAGAATGTCAGTGATTACTATGTCTAACACCACACTTTTGATAGGGATCTGAGCTAAGGTTACCACCAAATCTTTAATTAGTCCAAGACAAAAAACTTTATTGGAGTAGAAAGTATAAAGATCGTGGTAAGTTCTAGTGACTTCTAATTTCAACTGGTCCATGATCACTTTAGGCATTAGATTATGGGAAGCCCTAGAATCTAGTAGACAGTTATATAACAAGAAATCATGAATTTTCAAAGTCACATAAAACAGTGGTACATTCTCGTGTATAATGTCAAAACTAGGACCAAAACATATTGAGGGTTTTTCATCCTACAAGCTTATCACATCTCCTTCAGCATCCACACTAGATGACTAAATCCATTTTGAAACCTAGTTCTTATACCTTGTATTTTTTGATAGTTCAACTAGGGGAATGGTATTTTAACCCTTTCTAGTTCTCTATCAACATTAAAGGTTGTCAAAATAGTTTTATCAATTTGACTTGTTTCACCTGTTTGATTTAAGGGTTGAATGATAGTTGTCCGGGTTTCAACAAAGTTTATTTGAGGTTCATTTTGAATGGGACCTTTCAGAGGTCTACTAGGCCTTGCCCTAGGTCTAAGATTGTATCTTCTATTTAATTCACCAATTAGGAATTCAGAGAAGGCCTGGTATTTAGAAATTTGATTGTCTTCTTGATTTTGGGAAGACTGGTTTGAAGGTTGAGGAATGATAGCATTATGTACAGATATAGAATCAAAATTATTTATCTCTGAAATTAGAGGGCCAATATCATCTGGTTGTTGGTCATCAATCATCAGAGGAGGTTGGATCTGTTGATCAGTGTTAGGCCTCTGTAAAATTTCAGTTTGAGGGGCTCTTCTAAACTGACTCTGTGGTCTAACAGAATCTTGATTTATGGTTCTGGGTCGAGTTTCAATCTTAGAAATCCTATTAGATAAGTTTCTAAGTATTGATGTGATCTCATCTATTTTTTTATCATCATTTTTGGACTTTGAGGAAGATCTTTCTTCCTTAGCCTTCAACCTTATTTCAGATTTGGATTTGAGTTTAGATGAAGTTCATCTATTAGCCTCAACTTCTATAGTGTTAGTTTGCATATCCTGAAGAGTAGGAGATATACTTTCCCTCAACATGACTACAAAGTCATCATCAAAGGCTTTGGAAAACCTGACCTTTGTTGTTGCAATGGGAGGATTACATTTAGGAGGAATTTTGTGGTAGAGTTTATTGAATCGTTTAATGAAATCTACCATAGGTTCTCCATGGTTCCTTTTAAGCTCTTCAAACTCAGTAATAAAGTAAACTGCATTTTTTTGACACCCCACTGTTTTTCTAATATATTAGTTAAATCATTCCAAGACTAAATTGAATGAATCCTAAGTTGCCTAAACCATATCCTAACATTTCCCTTTAAATACCGAACAAATAAATGCATGTATACATCCTCATGCTCTATATTCATATTATTTGCAAAATCTAGGAATGTAGCTAGATGATCTTCTACAATCAGGCCAGTTTCATAATTAAACCTGGGCAGGTGTTTCAAATAACCATCAAGAAAATTGTTTAACTAGTTGGGAAGATATGGGGCAGCATATATAGCTTGACCTATAGGTCAAATGCCATATCTAAATTTGAGGAAGAAGATTATTCAGTAGAATAGGAAGGAGATGATGTAGTGGAGGATGATGAAGATGGAGGTGTAAAAGTGGGAGGAGGAGAATGGGAAAGTGGAGGTGGTCTAAAAGTTTTCAAAGGTGTTTTTATTACTAACTTTTGAACCTCTATTTCAACCTGCTCTTTACTTTCAAATAGTGGATTTGAATATATAAAGGAGGTTTCTTCAGGTTGAGCAGAAGTGGATGGGAATGTATAATGAGTGGGGGAGATAAAATCAGTTTGTTTTAGCTATGGTAAATGTACATCTAGTTCTTCCTTTGACTTGGGAGAATATGAAAATATTTCTGGAAGTTTGTAAGATTCCAAAGATTGGACTAAGAGAGTTGAATGGAGATCAAATCCTTCAGAGAAAAGTTCTTAAACCCTAGGTGTTAGATCAGCCAAATCTAATTGGGACAGATAATAGATAAATGGATTAGAATTTGGAATATCTTCATGTTGTAATGGTACAGAAGAAGAAACAGAACCTTCAATTCTCCTTCTAAACAAGGCCTCTCTCACGAGTCTCTCAAGATCAGATAAAGGAGATAAAATTTGAGAGTTAGATTGAGATTTGGTATGTTTTGAAGGGGCCAACTTGGTCAAGTGGAGTTTCCATGTGAATGATTTTTAACCTACAATTTCTTTATTCACCTTAAAGAAAAAAAATTAATCATTATCTCAGGGAAAATAGTTCAATTTTCGTTCCCCAGCAATGGTGCCAGTCTGATGTTGTCCTCTGAGATGACTCTAGGTCAATTATTCATGCGAGAGCATCTAAAATATATTGTTGGTTTTAAATTTTATAAGTGATCAATGATATGAATAATTTTAAACAGGTGCTTAAGCCTTAACAATTACTAAACTAGATGAAAGGTTTGCTATTTGTCTAGCTATAGTTAATTGATTAAAAGTGAATGAATAGCAGAATATGTGATGGTATAACTTGCTAAATATTCAAACCAAATATTTGATTCGTTATAAGCAAAGAATACATGCAAACAACGTTTTCTGTAGAACAAAATATATTCAAATGAATGCATATTTGTGTGACAATTAAATTATATAGAGGAGTTTATATAACAAATAGTCTTATAAGAGATTCCCTAGTTATCACTGATAACTTCACAAGGGATTTAAGACTGACTGATACTCAGTATGATCTTACCCAGATCTCTACATAAACACTTGAATATATGAGGCAATACATAATGAAATAAGCACATATGAAAATTTACAAGAAGACATAACTATAGTAGGAAAATTTAGAATCCTTTCATTAGCTTTGCAATCTCCATCTTGATTACAATTTTATTCTCAATGCTCATACAAGGGTTCAACTCTTAATAACTCGAAGGAGGAGTTATTTATACAAAAATTTCTACTAGATATTTTCAAAACAAAATTACAAAAATAGTACAAAATCGTAGGAATTTTGAAAATTGCTAAGCGGTGGCACTATTCTTTAGGAATCTATTGAGGATGTGGTCCCCAAAAAGTGTTGCCCAACTGTCCTTCAGTTGTTGATAAAAGTTACTCAATAAACTCACACAAGTGATCCCATCAGTCTTCGCTTGGTATGGAAAGATTTACCAATTTTTTGTAAACTTCATCAACCTCGGTGTATTTCTCTATTTTCTGCTTAAGCAAGAGATGGCCCTTCTATTGACTTAGAAAATAAAATAAATTACAAAGGTTACAACAAGTGCACAGAGGCGCAAACCCCCACAAAGGGAGAGGGATAAATACACCACGTGCCTGAAAAAACCCGCCCAAAGGCTAACTAAAACCAAGGCCAAGACAGCCCTAGAACCTTAAGCATGCACATGGACCAACCGTTGACCTATCTCCTATTGATCTGGCAAACCAAAACCAAAACACATAGAGTAGTAGCCCGCGAAAAAACCCCAAAGCTACTCGACCAATGCTAGCCATCAATCTTCTCCCTCCGATCCTACAACTAGTGTCCATATCGTGCAACTTCAAAGCATGATAGGTACCGCGCGCTAAGGATGGTATTCCTTCCCCATCCCCCACCATGTGCTGCTCACTGAGTGGCATCATTGTCTTTCCATGTAAATCATCTTTTGTTTTGAGGGCGCTTAATGAAGGTGGTAAACCATAAGCGGTTTTGACCTTCCGGACCCACAAACTTGCATAACAAGCTGTGACCGTTGATCTCCCCCCTCTAGATCTGACAGCCACTATCAACATCACTTCGCCGATAAGCCCAAGGAATAATGTGCAATGAGGGAAGTAATCTCTCTTCTTCCCCCGCCACGTGTCGCTTTCTAAGTGGCATCACTTACCATCTAGGAAAACCGCTTATGGGCCAAGGGGTGCCCAATGTGGGTGGTTTCTCTCCAGCAGTTTTTTATTCTAGTTCCCAGATCCTCTATCCTCCAATGTGTTACGTGAGGATGACATGCCCCAAAGGGTCACCTCTTGCATGGAATGTCCTCCTTCACAGTATCCCATTTCCTCGAATTTTTTTCCTTTTGAGCAGAAATCCTCTGGCCCGATGACTGTCTTTTTTTAGGATTACTGAGAGAACTTACATTGCATGGCCTCTGAGAAATACTTAAGCTTCATTGAAATAAAGTGAAATATTGACTCGTTTCTTATTTTGATATTGTTGTCTATCACTCAGGGCCCACACTGAGCATTCATCTCTCATTCTATCATCCATTACCTCCTCCCACCAGCAACACATGTTGGTAAACTTACTTCTAACCCCCTCAATGGCAAGCCAATCTACCACTTTGTTGGCTTCCCTGTGAACATGCACAAACCTAAGACTTCTTAGAATTCTTAGGTTTGATTGAATTCTTTGGTAGACTTGCAAAAGCCACCAGTGACCTGAGATTTTCTCTAGTGTTTCTCCTGCACTTATCCACTTGTTCGAATTAATTACTAACTCCTAGTCAACCTCAATGATGACATTCTGAATGTTGTGTTTGAGCAATATTTTCAATCATAGCTCCATCGCCATCAGCTCAGCCATATTGTTGGTTGCCTTCCCTAGACAACTGTAGAAAATGACCTGTATGTTTCCCTCCTCATCTCTCATGATGCCTCCATAACTTGCTTCTCTAGGATTTCCCTTTGAGGCTCCATCTATGTTAAATTTTAAAAAACCTTGAGAAGGGGGTTGCCAGAAAGCCTTACCTTCTGAGGTATTCTTGTTGATCTACAGAGGACACTGGGGGAAATGAACCTTAAGCTCCAACTTTTCTAGGATTCTGGCCTCTCTGTGTCCTTTAGGTTTTCTAGTAGAAGCACCCCCCAGGGTGTGGACAATCTCCTTGATTTGCTTGAGGATTAGCTTTAGGATGCTGCTCACCGGGCCCATTTTGTCTTTGAAAATCCTGTTGTTGCGCTCCTTCCATACATTCTAGATTAAGAACCCTGGAGTCAGTGCCCAGGCTAAGTTTATTACATCATTATCTAAAAAAACATTCCTCCAGTTTTTCAGCGTAGCAATGATGTCATCTTCATTCCTATCTGTTTTCTCGAAGACATCTCCAACCCAGTTCCATAGTGTGGTAGTGTAGGAGCATCTGTTGAGGAGATGATTTGTGGTTTCTTCCTGTTGTCCACACAGGTGACATCTTGAGGGGCCAACAAAGCCTCTTTTTCTTACATTATCCCATGTCAAAATCTTTCCCTGATGAACCAGCCACTTGAACAGTTTGACCTTCATCCAATGAGGGTTATCCTAGAGTTCTTTCCAAGTATTGTCAGTGCTTGCAAGGTTAAGCCCTGTGGCTATTCTTTTGGCCTCTTTAAGGGTGAAGAGACATGCCTTGTTCTTTCCCCATCTTAATTGATCATTCGAGGTTGAGATTAAGATTTTCCTTTTTCCCAAAAGACCTTTGAGGGATGTAGCTTGAGTATTTCAGCATGCTCATCTCATTGTAAACTGGGAGTTTCCAAATTCTCCATTGTCCATTGTTCCTTGATTGATCCCAAAAGTCACTAACCCTCCTTAATCCTTTTCTGATGGTATCTATTTGGATGATAGCTAAATCCTCATTACTGAGATTACCCTCCTGCTGCCAATTGTCCTCCCAGAACCATGCCAAATTTCTGCTTTTGATCTCCCAGAAACTATGTTTTTGAACTAGGGCTCTATTCTCCCAGGCTTTGTTCCAAACTTGAGAACCTTTTACTTGCCTTGTCATTCTTATGAGGTTCGTGTCCTGCCAATTCATTGCATACTTTTTCTTCCATAGTTTTTCCCAGGGGGATTGCATTTCCTTTAGCCATCTCCACCAAAATTTAGCTCCCAGAACTCTTTTTAGAATTCCTGGGTCATGTAGTCCTAGGCCTCCATGGGATTTAGGTTTACATACCCTTTCCCATGCCACTAGGGCCCATTTATTATTTTCTTCACCTTTCCCCTAGAGAAAGTCTCTTTGAATGTTTCTTATTTGAATACTGACCCCAGTTGGTGTCAGAATGGCTGAGTGCATATAGATAGGGATGGTTTGGAGGATAGCCTTAGTGAGAATCAACCTTCCTACTAGGTTTAGGGCTCTGTTTGTCCACCTGTTGATTTTTTCTTTCAATTTATTTAAAACAGGCTCCCAAATGTCCTTGTGCAATGGTTTATTAGTGAGGGGAATTCCCAAATACTTCAAGGGCAATGAATCTCTTTGAAAGCCCAAAATTCTGGAAATATTTCTTGGAATCAAAATATCAGTACTGAAAAAGAAAATCTTTGATTTAGTAAGACTTACCTTAGTACCTGCTGCCATAGCAAACTCATGCAAAATTAGCTTGAATGCTTTAGCTTCCTCGACTGTAGGTGTGCCTTGAAGCATAGTGTCATCCACAAATTGCTGATGTGTCACCATGTCCCCTCCTCCAGTGAGTCTCAGACCTTGAATTCTTCCTTCCTCCTTAGCAGTTCTGATTTCTCTACCTAACCCTTCCATCGTTAAGATGGAAAGGAAAGGGAAAGAGGATCACCTTGCCTGAGACCTCTTGTAGGATTGAAGGTTTTTGAGGGAGAGCCATTGAGAATAATTGAACAGCTAGCAGTGGTAACAAGATCCATGACCCACTTAATCCAATTACAGTAAAAGCCATATGCTTTTAGTATTGCCCTTATGTAAGTCTAGCTAAGTTTATCATAGGCTTTTGCTATGTCCAGCTAAATTATCATCCCTGCCTGCTTATTGGTGATGAGTGAATGAACCACTTAATGTTCTTGAATTATGTTATCCAGAATTTGTCTCCCTTCCACATAGCCCGTTTTCTCCTCAGACACTAGGGTGGGGAGGAGAGGTTTGAGTCTATTGGAAATTACTTTGGATATTAGTTTGTACACCACATTGCATAATGCTATAGGTCTAAATCTATCCGGAGAGGTGGCCTTTTCCTGCTTGGGGATTAAGGCTATGAAAGATTCATTGAGTGCTCTCAAGACTGCTTTAGATTTGCGTGAGTCTTCTACTACCTCCAGAATATCATGCTTTACAATCCTCCAACATGTCTTGAAAAAGTCCACATTGAAGCCATTCGGGCCTAGAGCTTTCCCATTGTGCATCTCTGTGATGATTTCCTTAAGCTCTTCCTTTGTCACTAGTCTTTTGAGATTGTAATTGTCTTCTCTGGGGACCAGTTTAGCAATGTACTGTGTAAATTTTTCAGTAAACTGTGATCTATCTACTGTAGTTTCCTCAGCAATTCTCTGAAAATGCTAAACTAGAACCTCTTCCATCTCTTCATGAGTGTTTCTTTCTACACCATGATGATTTGTAAGTTTCACAATTTTGTTGTTGTTTTTGTGAGCTATGGTGGATCTGTGGAAGAATTTGGTGTTCTTCTCCCATTCCTTAATGCATTTGACTCTGGATTTCTGCCTCGAGAATATTTCCTCCTGTAGACATCTGTTTTTCCATTCATGCTAAAGTGGCTCTGCTATCTCTCTCCTTTCCTCTGTGTAGCATTTTGTGATAAGGATTTGATTTATTTCATTCAGTTTCTTTTCCACTTCTCCTTTAGCTTTGAAGATGTTACCAAATTCATTTTTATTCCACTCTTTAAGTCCGCCTTTAATGTGTTTGAGCATGTGATGTAGAAGGAAAATCTTGTGCCTTGCAGGTGTAGCTCTTCTTTCCACCATTTTTCAACATTTGTGAGGAAATCTGAGTGCGTGAGCCAAACATTCTCAAACTTGAAGGGGTTATTCCTTGGTTTACCAATTAGAGAAGCTTCCAATTCGATGGGCCACTGGTCTGAACCTCCAAAAGGAAGGATGAATGTTGTCAGGCCACTCCCCATAAGTAGGAGTTCCTCTGAGATAATAAATCTATCTAATTTTGAGGCTACTTGGGTAGAGCCCCCTCTTTTGTTATTCCAAGTGAAAATACCATTGTTACTATCCATATCAACTAGTTTCTGTTGGATGTGGAGCATGATTATTTAGAGGTCTTTGTTTCAGATGGATGTATACCCCAGGAATATTGTACACCCCTCCATGCAGGGGGGTGCGGGGGGGACTTGTCCCCCTGCGGGGGTTTGGGGGGGATAATCACCCCCAACTAAGGGATCCAGGGGCCAGCGGTCCCCCAGTGGGGGTTTTGGGGGTAGCGCCTCCGAAGCTAAAAATAGATGTAAAATTGCCTTGTAAAAGTATAGTAATTTCTAGTCAATCTGGGCCATTCATTAGGCAGATGATCTAACAATAGAACCTATGTTTAGTTTAGGTTTTTTTGCCCTAGAAGGTAACCCCTCTCTTTGTATGAGGGCATTGTATTTGAGGCTGTGTAATAGATGTGTATTCTCTGAGCGAGAAACAAAGAGATGAGACAGTGAGAGAAAACAGAGGATATTACAGTAGATTAGCTATAGGTTGTGTCTCTTCATTTTGCTGGATAATAGAAAGGAAGGACTGGGTATTCGGGGTGGACATAGCCCAAACTGGGTGAACCATGTATATCTGTGTCTCTCTGGTTTTATGCATTTTCTATGTTTATATTTCTGCAATATTCTATGTGTTATATTGCTCTCTAATATATAATTTTCTAACAGTTTCATATTGGTGAGAAAGTTCTAGAAGGAAGCTTAATCCATACCAAGTTTTCTAGTTCCCCATTTCTTCTCTATGAGTGATTTTATCATGTTAAAATATTCCCCTAGAATCTAGGGTAAATCTTGGTATCTCTTTTTCATATCTTCTAGTGTAGTGAGGAGCCGAATTTTGTCCTCCACTAGCTGAGGACCATAGACATTGGTGATCATGTAACACTGCCTATCACCTACAGGTTGGATAATCAAGGAGAGGTGGTGTCTAGATGCCTCTGCATCAAGCATACCAAATTTCTGTGGATCCCATAGAGTGAGAATGCCACCAACAGATTGCTTTGCCTTGACCTCAAGATATTCATATCTGCTTAGCCATTTGCTATGTTTTTCTCTGACTTTCTCCAATGAGCATCCGGTTTCCTATATAAACACTATGTCAGGTTTTTCCTCTTTGATCGTATTACTTAGATTCTTTTATTTTGTTCTACTCCCTAGTCCTCTAATGTTCAAAGTTGTGATCTTCATTGAGGTGAGCTTTTGAAGGAGTAACTAGAAAGGTCTCTCACCCTTCCTGAGTTAATCATGAGTTTGCCACACTCTAGTAGCAATTCTTTCTATCTCTTTCATCCTCTCTTGTTGCCTCGGTGTTTTTCCAATTTTCCGGTTATTAACCCTATCGAGGAATCCCCTTTGTTTTCCTAGTTTTCATGCCCTCTTTTGACTCCTATAGCTTTTTGGTGTAACTTGTTAAGGAATATTTATTGTACCTTGTCTACTTCCTCCTGTGGTATGGAGTTTATTCCCAAGTTTTCTCCTTGTTCTAGAAACTTTTCTAGCTCTAGGTTCTCCCTTTCCAGGATCTCCTATAAGTCTTGGTCCTTTGTACCACTTTAACTTTGAGTCATTTCATGGTCTTTTTCTGTTTCCATGATGCTCAGTGGGTCTATTGTGTGTTCATTCTATTCTTGTGTGAACTCCATGCTAGTCTCTTGTCCTTTCCCTCTTTCTACCTCATTCTCCGTTTTCCTTTGATTGCCCTCAGCTTCTTCTCTTTCTTCTAATATCTAAAATCTATTGTGACTTCTTGTTTTGTTATCATTGGGATTCTTTTGTATCTTCCTTCCCCCATCCTTTCCCTTTCCCTCCCACTTTAGTAAAACCTGTATGGTCTTTTTCTTTACTGGTGCTTATATGTTCCTCCCTTTTATGAAGAGGAAAATCTTTGAATAGGTGTCCATGCTCATGACATTTGCAACATCTAAACGGGATATGCTCATAGTCAACTGTCTGAACCCATTCGTCATCATAGACTTCTAGAATGGCCTCATCTGGAAGAGCTCCTGATAGGTCTATCTCCACACATATACAAGCATAGGAGGTATAATTACCTCATAGTGTTGCCTCTGAAATCTTTAAAAAATGACCTAAATTATTACCTATAGATTTTAAAGACTCTGGAATCCAATAATATAGAGGTAAGGAGTAAATTCTAATCCATACTGGTACCGATGTGAATGTTTCTCACTTTGGCACAAAGTTCATCATCCATTGCCACATATACAGACTAGCTGCTGCATAGAAGTATGGTCCTCCTTCAAAAATCTTATCTCTGTCCTCCATGTTTGTGAACACCAATGTGAAGAAACCTTTGGATCCAAGATGTATATTTAACTCCCCTTTTGGTTTCCAGTTGTATTTTATCAAAGTTTACAACACTTTCTCTATCAGCTAGATTCCCATAAAATTGCATATTATAGCATAGTTTTCCATATGATCCCTATGCTCTTGCAGTGTTAGATCATTCAATATTACCTGTTGTTTAGTATTGGTATTGGGTTTACAGGGTCCCATCTTGGTTCTATTCTCTGTTCCCTAACCTCTGTCTTCTGCTTTCTCCTCCTGTCAGTCTTCTTTGTCGGTCCCTTGCTTTACATGCGTATTGCTACCTTCTGCCTTCTGGGTTTCAGTATTTTTTGTCATGTCCTCTAAGGAGTGTAGCGGCTTGTTCTTTTTCCATGCCCTTCCTCTGTTTGAAACTACATTGCTGTAGGAGGGAGTGGAGCTCCCTCCTGCCTGCGCTTCCATGGTTATCTATTTACCTCTATCACTTCCTTTATTTAACCCTAGAACCAGAAGTCTGTATTCTTCAAGATATGTGTCAACCTTGGTGTATTTCTCAAAAGTGGGCTTGTTTACAAAAAGATGTTTAATTTCATGCTTAATAGTCAAATCAAAATATAAGGCTTCTAGTCCTTGTTTCCCTTTAATATGCCCATTTATACTTGCAATGTTTGATTTATTAGTGGCTATGGTATAAAACTTCTGGCAGTATTCTTCTAGACTGCTCATCCTATCATTTGGTGCCACTAATCCTAGCAATCCTCTCTAATTCGTAAATTGAATTTAAAATGAAACCTATGGACCAAAATATTCAAGGTTTGACACTTGGTCTCTAACTGAGTCATCAAATTCTTCTTCTGCAATACCTTCTTGATTTCTAAGATGGTTTATGTTCTATCCTGAATTTGAAGTTGTTCCAATTCGACCCTGGTTTTTGAGTTAAGAACTGTGATCATGTCTGCAACTTCACTTGGTTTATCTTTGAGTAGCTACTTCACTTGATCAATGTATACTTGACATCTGTTTATGACTTCCTCCTTCTAAAAAATGATCTAAATGGAAGGCCATACTTCAGTCATGGCCTAACTAGTATCTTCCCATATGCTTTCCTTGGCTTGGGCCAAGGTCTAAGCCATCAATGATTGAATATGAGATTATTTAATTCTTTTATTCAACCTATGTGTTTTCTACATTTCCTCAACATACAAACTATCATTCTTTATTTTCTGAGCTTCTAGATTCTGAAAATTCTTATGAAGCCTTTCATTCTCTTGATTCTAATGATTGAGCTCCTGTGAGAGTTTGTTAAAATTTTGTGTTATCTATGAAGATTCCCTTGTGGCTGATGTAGATTCCCCTACTATTCATGACATTGTGATAGCAATAGCAGTGATGGAAGATATAGATAACTGAGTCAATTTCTCTTTTTCCATAAGCAGTTCTCAATTTTCTCATCCATTTTTTTAATCTATACATTCTGCTCAATTATCAATTTGAGCACTTCTTCCTTGTGCTTCTCATTCTCTACTATCTCCTTGGTCTTAGGATCCTATATAGAAGGTAGTTTCAACTATTTTCTCAACAATGCAATGCCTATGTTCTTCTTCCTAATGATATCTTCAGTAGCTTTGACATCACTAGGGTCATATCCAATTTTAATTACTAAGTCCCCCAATGACTTAATCCTGTTGTCTTTAGCTAAAGATGATATTTTCTCAATCTTCAACTGTGACTGCTGTTAGGACTCTGAATTGTCTATTTTTGACCCTACATTTTGCTATGATATTACTCTTTTTTTTACCTATGAATTGAAACCCTTGATATCATTCTTGAACTCATCATCCCAAGGTATGAAGTAACTCTCCTCATTTGCTATATGATTAATTATTCAACACATATTCATGTTATATTTACAATTAATTAGCTAAGTCGCTGACAGTTGATTGGAATTGTTCAAAGTCCATAGAATCATGATTCATAGTTGCTGCAACACCAGGAACAGCAACTGTGCAGTTGCTGCAACACCAGAAGCAGCAACTGACTAAAGTGGGAAATGTCTTAATTCACAACAGCAACTGTCTGAAGCTGGCAAGACTATACTCGGCCGATGATGATAAAGCAGGATCAAGTCAATCCAGCCACAGACGCGGGAACATCAAGAACAACACAAAGTATTTTAAGGACGTTAAGATGTACTGGATCAGCAACAATAGCAGAGTAACCGAAGATAGCATGAGGAATCCAAGGAGATAGACGAAGATCATCCGTTTTGCAATAGTGGAAAGAACTGATTGACCAAGGATGACAAAGATAATATATGGTTGTAACAGTATGATGTAATAGGAATCAATTTCCTATTTTTGTACAGAAGAATGAAACTGTAGAACAATCTATTGTAATAGATGTCTCCTCTATAAAGAGGAGACATCTACAGTTGAAAAACTAGCGTGTGATACTGGATCATTGTAGTGCTGAAGGTCAGAACTTCTGTAATTGAACTCTTGGCAGATGAATAAAGTTTTGTTCTGAGCATTTCAATTTAAGTATTTGTGTGTAGGGGAATCTTGTGAGAGGGACAGGGCCCACCTTCTTCACAAGATTCACCCATTCTTTTCCTGTTAAGTGTGTGTTAATTCTATATGTGTTAGCCTTGCTTCTGGTATTTTCCTTTTGCTGATACGATGTTCCTTTAATCGATTGGTGCTGTGAGAAGTGTGTCACCGGTGAATAGGATTTTGGTGTGTATTGGCGATTGATCACAGAGGCAGGTGTTGGGCGTCCTTATTCTGAGGATAGGGTCCTGGTCCTTTGTTACAAACAGCCATCATTTTTCTGCAGATTTGTTATCTCTACTTAATTTCATTTCATTTCTGCAATAGTTTAAGACTGTTGTAACACAGAGTAAGTGTTTGATAGGAGTTAGATTTGTTTTACTACAGCTTTTAATGCTTTTGAACTTAAAGTACATACAGTACGCGGTCACCTTTGAGATAAAAAGACTTTCCCAGGTTGACAAATTAATGTGGTGCTCAACTGTTAATCAATAACAATTAGAGCAACCAACATTTTGGCGCCGTTGTCGGGGAAGGCGACTAAAAATTCTTAAAGGCATTAATGATTTTTCTTTAGAATAACAGGTGCATGAGAGGACGCAAGAAAGCTAACTTCACAGGCGGTAAGGGCACAGGAGGCGGAAGAAAGACTTTCATTGACAAGATCATTTAAAAAGCTGAGACATCTCAGAGAACGAGTTCCCAAAGACCTCAAATCCAGCATTCCTCCCAAACAGATCATCAGACAGAAGAGGTGCTAGGGCCTGAAAGGAAGCTGGAAACACCAGAGCACATTGAGGAACCAGTATAGGAACCTGAAGAATCAGAAGATACTGAAGATAGAGCCAGTGAATCAGGGAGAAGAATAATGGAGGATAACAGAGCAGAAGGAAGGGGGGAAAACTCACTTTCCACCCTGGAATTTCCTATTGGGGACCTCCCAAGAGGAGCATTCCCTATGAAAAATATTCCACCTGTGGCATTGCCTAATTTTCATGGGTTATCCTCTGAAGATCCCGATGAACACCTCTTTGAATTTGATATACTGTGTAGAAGTTATGATTATGTAACTCTTGCTCAGAAGTTAAAATTGTTTCCAGCAACACTAAAAGGGAACGCATTAAGATGGTTTATGAGCCTAGGGGCTCATGTAATCACCACATGGGATCAGATGAAAGAAAACTTTCTGAGCAAATATCAGGACTACTGTCGAACAAGAGAAAGGAAGGAAGAATTGTTCAAAATGGTTCAGAAAGAGGATGAGAATCTGGAGGACTTTGTAGAGAGACTGTAATATAATTTGCAGCGATCAGATCACCCAACCATGAGTAAGGATATTCTGAAGACAATACTACTAAAAGGAGTACGAGATGACTGCCTAGATATGTTAAATATGCTCGGAAAAGGGGATATTTCGAAAGAACCATTTGATGAGATTATCAACCTCTGCATGCGGTGTTCCAGAGGAGCAGCAAGCAGACCAAAAACCAGGGACAGTACATATTCAAGAGTCCACAAGTCAGCAAGCGGAGGAGCAACACGAGATGAAATAGGTAACCTGCTTGAAGAATTCAAAACTGAAATGCTAAGCTCTTTTGCTTCACAAATTGATGCTCTGCAGGTTAAAAAGAAACAGGCAGAAGCAGAAGTTGCCCTGGCTATCTTTTGCTCCAAATGCAGAGGAAAGCATCCACTGCGGGAATGTCCATTGGATAAGGTACCAATTTGTACCATTTGTGAAAAGGATCATGAAACTCAGCAGTGCCCCTCTGTGCCAGGAATAAAGGCAGCACTGCAATCAACTGAAGAAGAAGCTGAAGCAGTGTACCTGATGATGCAGAGGAGGCAATGGCCACAAAGACAAGGTATGAGTTCTAACACATCATTTAGTCGTTGGAATAATCAGTATCCTTTTCAAACAAATTTCCCACCCATGAATCAAATGCAATACCCACCCTTTAATCCGATGCAATTTCCTATGCAGCAACCAAATCCTCCTTTCACTGACCCTACTATGTGGAATCCTTGGACTTTTCAACAACCTTATTTCAATCAATGGAATCCAAATTGGGCAGCCCAACAGATTCCATTTCCTCAACACCAGCAATCTCTTTCCTTACCATCTAATGCCCCACAGAATAACCAATCAATGAGATCCCAACTGCCTATGCAACCTAATCCCAATCCAAACAATAATAAAGCCTTGCAGGTAATCGATATTCAAAGACAACCTGTCCCCCCTATGCAATGTAATGATATCCATTTACGCTCCGGTAGGATAGTTGAACCCATCATAGATGACATTACTGACTCTGAAAAAGAAGAAACTAGAAAGGAAAAGTCATCCAACGAAGATACTGAAATTCTTGAATCATCTTCTAACAAGACTGTCCAAACAGCAGAGCCACCCTTTCCTGAAAGATTGACTCTTACTAAAATGTTTGAGCCACCAGCTTTTAACCTTTTAGGAGAACTGCAGTATTTATATGTCAAAATCCCATTATTTCAAGCACTAAGAGATGTCCCTATCTATGCCAGAACTGTTAGGGATATTTGTGTTAGAAAACCTAGAAGAAAAGCCAAGGAACCCCTCACAGTTCATGTGATGGGAGAACTGACTGCTTTGATGATAGAAAAAGACCCCCCTATGAAATATGGTGACCCTGGTCACCCTACAATAACAGTTCAGGTCGGAAAAACCTTTGTCTCTAAAGTTCTAGTAGATTTAGGTGCAGCAATAAATATCATGACACTCGAAACAGCACAATTACTGCAGTTGAAACACTTAATTAGGGAAACTCCAACCATTTTAGAGCTGGCTGACCGCTCTACAATTAAACCTGAAGGAGTCATTGAAGACCTGGTAATTTCTGTAGAATCTTGGAATTACCCAGCTGACTTTGTGGTGTTACAAACTAAAACAAAGTTGGGGGGTCATCCATTAATTCTAGGAAGACCTTGGCTGGCTACAGCAGATGCTTTCATCAACTGTAGGTCTGGATCAATGACAATATCTAATGGGTAGGAAACCAAACAGCTGACTCTTTATCCTCATGCCACACCCATGATTAATAACGATAATTCAATATGGGTAGATTATGAGGATGAGGAAACCCAACCTACTTTAACTGTCGGACAAGCTTTAACTCTCAAAGACTCCACCGAAGATGAACTAATCAGCAACTTTATTTCTGAACCTTCTTCGGTTAGCTCAGAAATACATAATCACCTCGCTGCAATCCTAGAATCAGAATCGCAGAACAACCTTGAAACTGAAAATTTACCTCAGATATTAGCTTGCAGTCCTTCCAAAAGTATAATAGTAGAAATCGAACCAGGTAAAACATTAAATATAAATCCTAACCTAACAGATGATCAAAAACAACTGTTAATGAAGCTACTTAAAGAAAATAAAGAGTCATTCACTTGGGATTATATAGACATGAAAGGGATTTCTCCTGAATTGTGCACTCACCGTATTTATATTAAAGAAGGATCCCGGCCAGTTTGTCAACCCCAAAGAAGAATGAACCCTAATCTAAGGGAAATAGTAAAAGAAGAGCTTCAAAAATTGTTAAATGCAGGATTTATATATCTCATATCTGACAGTGAATGGGTTTCTCCGCTAGTAATAGTACCCAAGAAAAATGGGAAATGGCGAGTATGTGTTGACTATAGAGCCCTTAATAAGGCCACCCAGAAGGACCATTTCCCTTTACCATTCATTGATCAGGTATTAGATAACTTAGCTGGTAAGAAGTTCTTTTCCTTTTTGGATGGATTTAGCGGATATAATAAGATAAGGATTGCACCCCAGGACCAGGATAAAACCACTTTTACTAGCCCTTGGGGGACCTTTGCTTATAGGGTTCTTCCATTTGGGCTATGTAACGCCCCAACAACATTTCAGAGAGCAGTCATAGGGATCTTTTCTGATATGATAAATGATTCCTTAGAAATTTTTATGGACTTTACTCCTTATGGAACAACCTTTGAAGATGCTCTGGAGAATCTTGAAAAAGTACTTAAGCGGTGTATAGAAGCACATCTTGCCTTAAGTACTGAGAAGTGCCATATGATGATGAATTAAGGCATTGTATTAGGCCACTTTGTTTCATTATTAGGAATTCAAGTCGATCCTGCAAAAATACAGGTAATTTTGACCCTCCCTATCCCCAAAACCCAGACAAAAGTAAGGAGTTTCTTAGGACATGCAGGGTATTACAGAATATTTATCAAAGATTTTTCTAAGATAGCTTCCCCTCTGTTTGTGTTATTAACGAAAAATGTTGAATTTAAGTGGACTGATGGCTGTGAAAAAGCATTTGATCAGCTTAAACATCAGTTGTCCATAGCTCCCATTTTGAGAGGACCAGATTGGGCACTCCCCTTTCACATATCCTCTAATGCCTCAGACACTGCCATTGGAGCTGTCCTGGGACAGGAAGAAAATGGTCCTCCCTATGCCATTTATTTCATTAGTAAAAACATGACTCCCGCAGAACTTAATTACACGGTCACTGAGAAAGAATTTCTAGCAGTTATTTATGCTATCAACAAATTTAGGCATTATATCACTGGTTATACTACTTTTGTGCATACTGATCACTCGGCCATTAAATACTTAATGAATAAATCAGTTACAAATGCTCGAGTCACTAGATGGTTACTGTTATTACAGGAATTTGATATCACAATTGTAGACAGACTAGGAAAAGAAAATGTAGTTGCTGACTTTCTTTCTCGGTTGAAAACTAATGAAAATATTCCAGTAGATGATTCTTTTCCCGATGAGTATTTATTTGCAATCTCTGCTTACTCAGCTTGGTACGCAGATATTGCTAACTACTTAGTTGCAGGAAAATTACCATCACACCTATCGCACAGAGAAAAAAGGAAAATTATTCAGCAGAGCGCTAGGTACAGCTAGATAAGCGGATGTCTGTTTCACACAGGACTCGATCAGGAGATCCAGAGATGCATTGGTGAAGATCATATTTATGATGTACTGAAAGCTTGCCACGATGGACCTTGTGGAGGGCATTTCGCAGATAAAAGAACAGCACATAAAGTCCTCAGGATGGGATATTACTGGCCCTCAATCTTCAAAGATGCAAAGAAATATGTCAGGGCCTGTGATAGCTGCCAAAGAATTGGCCAGCCTAACCACGGGGATGAAATGCCACTCAATCCCCAGGTAATTCTTGAACCATTTGAAAGATGGGCAATAGATTTTATAGGTCCCATTAACCCTCCATCTAATCAAAGAGTTTACATACTAGTATGTACAGATTACATGACTAAGTGGGTAGAGGCCAAGGCACTTATCAAAGCTAATGAGGAATCAGTATTAACATTTTTATTTGAAGAAATCTTCGTTAGGTATGGGTTGCCTAGGGAGCTAGTCACTGATGGAGGACCTCCTTTTAATTCCAATGGCTTCAATGACACATTGTAGAAATACCATATTAAGCATAGATTGACCACACCTTATCACCCCCAATCAAATGGGCAGGTGGAAAGCACCAACAAAGTCATAGAAGCTATTCTGACAAAAACAATAAAGGAAAACAGGAGGGACTGGTTTCAAAAGCTGCCTGAAGCACTTTGGGCTTATAGAACCACTTGGAAGAACACCACAGGCTTTTCACCCTATGAGTTGGTTTTTGGTAAAATATTGTTTTCCCTTTGGAGTTTGAAATCAAAACTTTGAGAACTGCTTTAGCTGTTAACCTTGATTTGACTGATGCACAGACAACCAAGTTGCAGCAGCTGCAGGAGCTAGACGAGAAAAGATTGGATGCCATCCACCAGACAACCATGATTCAGCAACAAAGAACCAGATGGCATGACAGAACTATTAAGCAGAAGCAGTTCTAGAAAGGTAACTGGGCTTTACTGTATGACTCCTGTTTCGAGAATTTCCAAGGTAAATTGAGAACAAGATGGCTAGGACCTTATGAAATAGATGTTGTATTTCCAAATGGAACAGTCAAACTTTTAACAATTGATGATAATAGGACACTGTTATTAGTGAATGGATACCGACTCCATCCGTATCAACGGCCTGTTTCTAAGGAGGATTTGAAAGCCACCTCCATGGCAGAACTACACTATGTTTTTTTGGGGGAATTTTCCTCCCCTCAAGGCACTTAAATTTCTGTTCATTTATTTATTCTTAGACTAGATTTCTGAACTAATAATCCCTGCCAAGGGGTTTCTATGTTACAATTAGTTGTTTTGCAGATCTTACTTTTGGAGGATGGCTGAGAATGAAAATCCTAAAAGGATCACTTTGCAGCTTGGGAACGCTTTTTGGATCATAAGTCAAGTTTTACATCATTTTCCTGTTGCTGCAACACCATTTGCTGTTAATGTAATATCATTCCCTGTTGCTGCAACACCACTTTCCGTCATTCCCCGTTACTGCAACACCATTTTCCGTCATTCCTTGTTGCTGCAACACCACTTTCCGTCATTCCCCGTTGCTGCAACACCACTTTCCATCATTCCGCGTTGCTGCAACACCACTTCCCGTCATTCCTCGTTGCTGCAACACCACTTTCCCTCAATACAATATCATTCCCCGTTGCCGTAACACCATTTACCGCACGGGCTTATGTTCCGGTAAAACGTCACTTTTCACCAATCCCAGCACTTGACGAATCATCATCCTGATGGGACATATTTCGCTGCATTCAAGGGACCAGCCAAGCACTCTAACAAGTACACGCCGTCACTGCTACTCCCCGTCAGATTGCTTGTGTGGTCATGATTAAAAGCCGTTCAAATTATGATTAAGCCAGAAAAGACAAGTTAAGATTTTTTGCGTGCGATTAAAGGTAAAAAGTAAAGGTACGCATGTTTAAGTGTGAATATTAATTTATAGTTAATGCGGAGATGTGATACGACTGCCAAAATCATTATACTGCCAATCAAATCATTCAGCCGTAGATCTGGGGGGGATTACCAAAATATCACAATTATTCCATATCACGTAATCGCCGCCACCCTTATCCCTCGCGGTAATATCTAAAATTTACTCTGCCGTGGCATATCCTCATTTGTAACGGTTTGCTCTGTTTCAAACTTGGAAACTAGGCTCTGTATCGTGTATTGTTTGCTAAAGTAGTAGCTATGGGAGGAAATCTGATTACCCATGAACCTGGTACGACAGCGTTACTAGAACTCTACCCCGAGGTTTATCAAATTTTTCTGCAGGCAGGATGGGTAGATTACTTCAGAAGACTTCCAGACTTCAACACACAGCAAGTGTTGGAGTTTGCATGCAATTTGAGAGAGGGATTTTCGACAGTCGAGGGAGTACATATACTGGTAACAAAGGAAGATGTAGCCCAGGTCTCTGGGCTACCAACCAACGGTATACGATGGTTCAGCAGGAAATATCTTATTTTGAATGCGCAGTAAGGCTTCTTTCTACCAGGTTAGAAGCTAAAGGCAGAGGGGTCGCTCTTCAGTCACTGCATCCACCATGGTCAAAGGTCGCGGAGTTTGTTAAGCAATACTTAACTTGCGAAGGTCGTTACCAGGTAATTTACCAACACGAATTCCATTTGTTAAATCATTTGAGGCATCGACAGTTCATAAATATGCCCTATTATCTATTGGGTTGTCTGGAAAACATGTCACATTATGCTGAAAAAGTGAAGCATCCAGCCCTTTCCCTTAAACACCATAGGTTAGTCCAACTCCTGATAAATAGAGGCTTTGCTCTAAATCAACCACCCCCTGTCATTAACCCTCCCCAACAAATAGAAGAAGATCCTCAGCAGGAGGAGGAAGTTCCCCTACAGCCGAAACAAATACCTCAGGAAGTTCCCCAGCAGCCGTAACAAATACCTCAGGAAGTTCCCCAGCAGCCAGAGCAAATCCCTCAAGAAATTCCTCAGCAATTAACAGTAGAAACACCCCTGCGGAGTACCCCATCCCCCAATGAAGCGCAACCATCTACTTTTGTGCTTCACATCTCTACTGATGATTCTGAGGATAATTCTCCCATTGCTTCTCTTAAAAGGAAAAAACAGCAGCAAACTGAAATTTCACCAAAAATAAGAAGAACCAGGGCTTCAATCAAAGCAGCTGCTAGTCCTGATAGTTTCCCCAGCCCGAAGGAAAGTGACCAAAAAAGAAAAATTGTTGATTTCCCTGCCTCCTTAAAGAGGCAGAGAAAACGGTCAACCCCAGCAGTTAAATTTACCAGCCCTTTGATCTCCAGTTCTTCACCTATTATCCTAACACCCCGTAGTCCAATTATTCTAGAACAGTCCCCTTCCTCACCCTCTACGGCTGAGATGCAGAGCGTTGACAGCTTTGTGACAACATTTTCTGAGGCAGTTGATACACAAGAACCAACTACCGAAAAATCCAAAATAGACACCCAAGATGATATGGGGCAAGTGGCTGCTACACAAGAACCAGCCACTAACCCAACAGGTGACACACAAGAACCACCTGTTGGGGATGAAAATGCCCAAATGAACGCGGAACAACAATCCTCTCGTCCACCAGAGCCTGTAGACACGCAAGCCTCGCTTACCATAGCCTCCCTGCAGGAAGAAGTTGAGCATTTAAAATCTCAGATTAAAGATTATCAACAGGAGATAATAATGGTCAAGGAAGCCTACCAGAATGAATATAATCTCCACTTCCTAGCACGGGTAGCAACGGTAACAGAAAAGAGTCAGTATAATGAGTACATGTGCAGTGAATGTGGAGAATTATACACTCAAGCAGGATATAAGGTAGTACAGGTCCCAATGAATGAAGCTAATCTGCCACCCCCTGCTGCTACAGAAAAACCTGATGTTGTAATCAAAGCTGAACAACCTGCTGTTACAGAAGAACCAGCAGGGAAAGCAACAGAAGAAATACAACAACCTACTGTCACACAAGAACCAGCAGGAGTTGCAGGAATAGAAGAAGAAAAACCTGCTGTTACACAAGAACCAACAGGTTTTCCAAAAGCTGTAAAAGAAGAAATACAGCAGCCTGCTGTCACACAAGAACCAGTAGGAGCTGCAGGAGCGGAAAAAGAACAGCATGTTGTCACGCAAGAATCAGCAGACATGGTACCACCACGACCCACCCAAACTACTGTAGAACAGAGATCCTTCAAGGAAGCGTATGCACAAACTGAACTCACTGAACTTCACTGTGTCAAGGAAGCATATGCACAAACTGAAGTCACTGGAATCCATTGTGTCAAGGATGCCTTTGCACAAACTGAAACTCCTTCTATCAAAAATGCTCACACGGAGACCTCTAGCTTTCAGCAGCTAAACGATACATGGAAAAGAGAATATGAGCTCTCACAAGGAAAGGCATTCCAACAGCAGAAGTCACTCTGGTTCAGTTATGCATATAGAAATTGGGATGCATTGGAACAGTCTAGAGCCCAACATAAAGAAAATAAGGAGGTAAAAGCTAGTCTATCCCGTGCTTTTGATCTGCTTCAGAGGGTATTGGCTACAAGAAAGCCCTCTTTTAACTATGCAGTATTTTTGAGAGAACGCCTGGCGTTCTTACAAATAAAAGAAACAAGAGATGGAAGACCGTACCAAGTTAATACACCTGACCAGTTTATTGAAACATTCAAGGAAGCACCACATAACGATCAAAACCTACTTTGTGAACTCTATCTTCACAGTGAGGCTATGCCTGAAGATAGAACAATGAATATACTTCCTGTTGTTGGTGATATTCAATTAAGAGCATTTATCTCTTTTCTAGCTAATCAATTAACTTGGAAAAATGCCTACATGTCAGCAGAACATAATGAGAACAACTGCCTCCTGTGGATTCAAAATGAACCACACAATTCAGCCACTTTCATTACACAACATCAGAATTATTTAAGTAATCCAGAATTGGTTGACCATATAAAGAAGCTACAGGCAGGGGTTTTGCAAGACTGCCAGCATTATGTGAAAACAAAAGGGGCACTGGCTGTTGAAGCAAATAAGTTATTCTGGGAACATTGTCCCAGAGAAAGACAGGAATACCACCCCTACAATCCCCTTAATCTCCAAGTAGCGATTTTACGCATACCTTTTTATGTTAAATGTATGGAAAACTGTGCAGAGAAATGGATCGGCTACCATTTTCATTTCCCTCTCTTATGGTTACCGGGTCGGCAATACAAAGCTCATTATAAACTAACCAAGAAGGAGGAGGTAGCAGCATGGCAACAGATACAGAATGTTCAGGGATTCAGAAGTAAGTCGGATAAAGCCTTCTCGAGCTACTCTATCAGCAACTTACACTGTTCATCCTAGTTCTCCGACTATGATTCAGACTAAACGTTGCATGAGGACATGCAACCCTTTCAGTTGGGGGGGATGTTAGGACTCTGAATTGTCTATTTTTGACCCTACATTTTGCTATGATATTACTCTTTTTTACCTGTGAATTGAAACCCTTGATATCATTCTTGAACTCATCATCCCAAGGTATGAAGTAACTCTCCTCATTTGCTATATGATTAATTATTCAACACATATTCATGTTATCTTTACAATTAATTACCTAAGTCACTGACAGTTGATTGGAATTTTTCAAAGTCCACAGAATCATGAGTCACAGTTGTTGCAACACCAGGAACAGGAACTGTGCAGTTGTTGCAACACTAGAAGCAGCAACTGACTAAAGTGGGAAATGTCTTAATTCGCAACAGCAACTGTCTGAAGCTGGCAAGACTATACTCGGCTGATGATGATAAAGCAGGATCAAGTCAATCCAGCCACAGACGCGGGAACATCAAGAACAACACAAAGTATTTTAATGACGGTTAAGATGCACCGAATCAGCAACAATAGCAGAGTAAACGAAGATAGCATGAGGAATCCGAGGAGATAGACGAAGATCATCCGTTTTGCAATAGCGGAAAGAACCGATTAACCAAGGATGAAAAAGATAATATATGGTTGTAACAGTATGATGTAACAGGGATCGATTTCCTATTTTTGTACAGAAGAATTAAACTGTAGAAAAATCTATTGTAATAGATGTCTCCTCTATAAAGAGGAGACATCTACAGTGGAAAAACTAGCGCGTGATACTGAATCATTGTAATGCTGAAGGTCAGAACTTTTGTTGTAATTGAAATCTTGGCAGATGAATAAAGTTTGGTTATGAGCATTTCCATTTAGTAATTGTGTGCAGGGGAATCTTGTGAGAGGGACAGGACCCACCTTCTTCACAAGATTCACCCCATTCTTTTCCTGTTAAGTGTGTGTTAATTTTGTGTGTGTTAGCCTTGCTTCTGGTATTTTTCTTTTGTTGATACGTTGTCCCTTTAATCAATTGGCGCTGTGAGAAGTGTGTCACCGGTGAATAGGATTTTGGTGTGTATTGGCGACTGATCACAGAGGTAGGTGCTGGGCGTCCTTGTTCTAAGGACAGGGTCCTGGTCCTCTGTTACAAACAACCATCATTTTTCCGCAAATTTGTTATCTCTACTTAATTTCATTTCATTTCTGCAATAGTTTAAGACTGTTGTAACACAGAGTAAGTGTTTGATAGGAATTAGATTTGTTTTACTACATCTTTTAATGCTTTTTGAACTTAAAGTACATACAGTACGCGATCACCTTTGAGATAAAAAGACTTTCCCGGGTTGACAAATTAATGTGGCGCTCAATTGTTAATCAATAACAATTAGAGCGACCAACAAAGACACACATTTGCAGGTTGAAGAAGGCACTCTATCGATTAAAGCAAGTCCCCAGAGCTGAGTATGCATGTATTGATAGTTGCCTAGTGAATCTTGAATTACAAGAAACAATGCTGACCCAAACCTCTACTTCAAAGTGGCCCAAGGTGATGAGCCTCATAAATGGGTAATTATATGGGCTCATTTTACCTTGTAACCTAGTCAAATCAGCCATTCTCTTAGCTTATTGTATGATTTTCTGATTATATTTATGCTTATAGAGTGAGTTGAGTTAGTTATGATGCCATGTGGTCTAATATGTGTTTAATGCATATTATTGATGAATTTTGAGGTCAAAGTCAAGGATCTAGTGGACAAATGGCAGAAATAACTCAAAGTGGACAAAGGAGAGGACTTATAGGAGGGAATCCACCTCATTTATTACTCCTCACTTTGAATTTCCCTTCATTCATCTTGGAGTACAAGCAACCAAGTCATGCACTAGAAGCCAGTCGAACAAGTGGAGGATGACTAATGATTATCTCGAGTTTTGGGACCCAAGCCTCCTTGATTTTAAGGGAGTTGTTGTTAGTTTCATTTGTATAAGTAGAGAGGCCTAGGGCCTCACTAGGGTCGGATTTTTGCTGGATTTTTGTTGTAATTTTTCTAATGTAAACTTTGCTCAACTTCGAGCTTGTTATTTTGACAGTTCCATGTAATCTTGTTATTGGTGTGGAAATAAAGATGGAATCCTTTTTGAGCTAGCACTGAGTTACCTCAAAGGGTTGAAGCTCTCTTGGTTTAGGGCCTAATCCAAGAAGTCGAGCTCCTCTTTACTTTTATTTGTATGTTTTATTTCAATTTGTAGATTAGGTTGTTGTTAAATGTATTTCTTTTATGGTTAAGAATAGGTTGCTTTTGATGATTCAATAGTTTGCTTCCATTTGTGCTTTCTATAGCAGGTTAAGCAGTGATAAAGAGAAGATTCAAAAGGCTAGAAATAGTGCTTTGGCCTCTCTTTCTCCCTTTGGGACCATGATTTGAGGCAAAGATCCTCTTACTGCCCCAAAAACACAGATTTTCCTCATTCATAGGACTTCTAGTGCTTGCAGCTTTTTAGTAGGTGAATGGTCTAGTTCTTCTTTGCTTCAGATCTTTTTCATCATGCTCATTTCTTCATTTACAACAGTATTCTTTCATGCTTTCTTTTCTTGCAGCATTTCTCAGCATTTCCTTTCATAGATCATAGTTTAGACTAGTTTGATGCAAAAATTTGTTCTTCCACATGCACTTATTTCATTGCTCGCTTAATCCCATTGGTTGACTGTCAGTTGTTTATGCAGAAGATATCTTCTAGTAGTAGTTCAGCCTATCATCCATCCCATCCTCCATCTAATGCATGCCCTACAGGTCGCCCAAGTCTCCCCTTAATTCTACCTTAGTTTCCTACATTTTCCATAGAATTTCTTCCTCTCTCCTTGAGCAAATCCAATCATTTTTCTCTCCCCTAATGATTTTTGGGAGACCCTAGGTGCCCTAACACTTCATTCAAACCTTCATCCACCTTTTCCACCCACTCTCACACCTTAAAAACAATGAAAGTTGCTCTCAGCTTCCTCCTATAGACCTCCTGTAGAACGTGTTTTTCCTCCTATAGATTTCCTGTGTCCTCCTGTAGATTTTCTTGTAGGCTTTCTTTTGAAGGCTGAGTGTGGGAAAAGCCTCCAGAAGGCCACCTAAGACCTCCTAGGACCCAACCACACCATCCTACATCCTCTCAAGTCCGAAAACTGCCCTTCAACACCACCTATTCGCTGCCACATTCACAAACAATAAATTACATACATGTCAAATTCACATAAACATACATAAAAATCCAAAAAGATGTTTTCTGCTCATTTACTTCCAGAAATAGCTTAGTTAGATGTTGTTTACTTTTTTTGAATAGATAATGGCATTCTTTTAATGGTTTTCATAGTGCTTTCTGCAAAATTAGGATTAGCTGGTTAATTAGGATTTACTTGGTTTGCTTTACATTTCAGTCTTTCTCCTTTCTATAGCTAGAGTAGCATCTATAGAATAGTCTCTCTCCTTTCATCACATATAGAGCTTCTTCTCGAATCTATAGAAGTTGGCTTGAGCTCCTAGTGATCTTGTGCCAGCTGACCAACTGATAACCTGCAATAAGAACTAGTACTTGTGCATACAGCATCGACGCTTCCAAGTTTGTTACGAACTACCAGGTTGATAAGAGTAAAGTAGGCAACGCAGGAGTTACAACATTATTGCTGCAATATTGGTGCTCACCATATTTTTGGTGCCATTTCCAAGGAAGCATCAGAGTATTCTGTGATACTGCTTTCTTCTATTTTTTCCTTGCAACATTTTGCTAATAGTTTATTTCAGCAAGAGTAGACTAATCCTTTCTTTTCCTTCAGTTCTGCATTTCCTTGCTTTCCTTTTCAATTCTGCAAATTTCATTTCAGCAAAAGTAAACTAGTCATTTATTTTCTTTCAGGTTCTTCATTTCCTTGTTTTCCTTTTCAATTTTGCAAATTTCATTTAAGCAAAAGTAGACTAGTCATTTCTCTTCTTTCAAGTTCTGCATTTCCTTGCTTTCCTCTTCAATTCTGAAAATTTCATTTCAGAAAGTTCATTTTGGTTAGTTTTAATTTGTTTTGTTCAATCAATTTTAGTTTTGCAGGTACTATCGGTGTGGGGAAAAAGAAACAAAAAACAAGCAAAAATATTTCCTTTCATGCCTCGTAGGAATATACATAATTTAGGAGAATTCTTGCCAAACACCCCCACTGCTTCACACAACCAACCTTCTCTCTTATTCAGTGGCTGTGATCAAGAAGAATCCTTAGGTGAACAATCAGACATATTTGAAGAACCT